>JAYMSE010000007.1:0-129804 GCA_036897945.1 Silene undulata | reverse complement strand
AAAGGCCTATGTCAAGGAAAGTATACTGACTAATTGCCTTTCTCTCTTTGTCTAATGCGGCTTCTTCTGAAGTAGCTGTCCTGGCCCATTAGCATTAGACAGAAACATATTTTAAAGGATCTGTTTCAGCATACGCCAAAGCTTCGACTTCTTCATTTGCTTCGGTCACATCTGCTGCGTGCTCTTCAAAGGGAACCGCCGGACAGACACGAATAGTTTCACTGTACAGGGAATACAATGGTCACCTATTGCCTTCTCAAAAGAGCGCACTATAAGTCCAAAAAGAGAAATAAGACTTAAACCTTTCTCCAACTTTGCTTGTTTCGTTTCAGGGGATTAAACTTCCCAGGCCACTTCGTCATTTGGTACGTAGTTTGTCAAAGGGATTTTTTTCTTACTATAAATGATAATGACTGAATTCGGAAATATCCGCTAGGAGTTCTAATCCATAAGAAAGATGATCTATTAGCTCGCATTTTGTTTTGAATGAAAGAACGGGGCCTTACTTACTTACTTAAATTATTTAGGGCATAGATTAGCAGCATTCCTCGGTGTGGGTTAAGCCTGAGATTTTATAGGGCTTTTCTTCTTAACCTAAGACGTCAATCGGCTCTACTCTGGTCTGGATGATCGCTCTAGCTAGGTCTTCCGGTTACTTTGAAACGGATTCCTTTTCTTAATGTTATGTTTGTTATATCGAGTCAAAAAACTCCTCCGCATATACTTTATTCTTTCCCCGTTAAAGGGTGGGTCCATTAGCATTAGATAGACAAACAAGGTAGGATTAGAATATATAATGGGATCATCATCAGCTAAAATGCTTTCCTCACCATACCCATTAACCTACTCGTTCGGGTGCAACCAATTCATATTCATATGTAATCAGTCCTTGCGTCCAGTTCATTTGCTAGTATATGGATCTGGTTGGTCTTCTTCGTGGGTGAAACTGCAGCATCCACCGCGTCTGTCCACTGGCGCGGTTCCGACGAAGCCGCTAAAGATTCCTAAGATCGGGGCGAAATTACTTCTTTTGTCAAATTGTAGCACCAGTGTTTGGCTTTCATTCTCATGCACCTTCAACCGTCGCATCTGTTCTCGATGCTGCATGCAGTATAGCCGGGTCTTCCTACCAAATTAGGTACCTTGACAACAAATTCTACAGACTGGAAAAGCCCCCTTAGGAAGCAGCAGCCGGGGCATGCAAGCATACTACTCTCGTTTCACCAGGAAGACTTACTTCATATGACTCCGGCAAGGTACCTGCTGCTCTTTTATAGATGTAAACTTCCTAAAATACACGATTAACATTAGAAAGGAGCATGCCATTAAAGGTCATTCTTATTTGCTTACTTGTTCTAAGTAGGGGCCCTCTTAACTGAAGAAGGCAAGGGCTGGGCAGAAGTACTAGCCGTTTCGCGTGCTACATTTCGATCATATAAAAGAGATTCTACTAAGAGGGAATTCGTAAGACTGAGAATCGCCCTACCCTCTTTCAGGACCTCTTTGGCTTCATTTGGTCTCGAGGTAGCTTGAGGTTCGTTCCTCTTATCTTATACTCTTATTGTCTAAACAAGGATTAAATTTAAAGGATGGGTTCAAGACAGGTGAAGATATTCTGACTTCCTTCTTTCTTTAGGAGGTATTTTGCGCAGAACCAGGATCAAACTCAACTGTGTCGATCTACTATCTAAGTTAAGTAAGGAATTGGCATAAAGCATATAGTTCGTCATTTTTGATCTTACTATACTATAAGGGTAATGATCATTTCTATCTATAACTGGACCCACATTGACATTTGCGGACAACAAAAAGAAGCACGTAATATAACTGTCTGTGACGTGACCCACGCCTTTCCGACCCCGAGGGGGAACCATACCAGTAGGTGAGCCAGCTATTCCGCAAGAAAAAAATAGGAAGGCACTGTAGAGGAAGAGGAAAGATTTAATGCGGTTGAAGCAGACGACGCAGCAGGCGTGGCTGATGGAGAGAAGGAGGGTGATGGGTTTAACAAACAGTAATAAAAAAAAACAAGATCTTTACCTAGAACGAAAAGTAGAATCGAAAGAGCGTGACTTGGGTTTGATGGACTTCACTTCACATTGATTTGAATTACCCTTTCGGGAATAACCTAAATGTTTTAGATCAACTAACTTGGAATATCTTTTATTTACCTTTGATTTAATTTAAAGATATTTATTTTCAATGAGTGTCCTCCGAAGATCTTACACTGCTGGGTGTCTGGATTGAAGACGGGTTTGGGCTATAGCCTAGTTTTGATTTCGAGGGCATACCCCCCTTTGGCTTTGGCCTTTGTCAGGGAATCCTCTGTTCTTGTTCTGTAAGGTATAGGGATAAATTCTCATTATGACTCTAACCAGTTAGCATTCACGAAAGAAACTGACATCGAAGACGAAGATTTGAACCCAAACGTCCTTCTCTCGCTCTCGGCGTATAGTCGCGAAACATCTTCTTTCTATATGGCAGTTTACTAACCTCGATCCAGGGGAATATCCACCCCCCTCTTACCCGCTTACCTTTAAGATTGTTGGATTGGATAGGACTTACCCCATTGAAATTTCTGCTCAGGATTCCCTTCTTTCTAATCTATCTATACTTGAAGAAAAGAAAGGCCCGGTATGGTAATGGCTCGCCAAGCACAATGCTTCTTCCCAAAGAACAAAAGCTTACTTCCTTGCTCGGGAGTCCATATGAAAAAGGGAATAGTAGCACTTAAAGACATTCTACGAAAACAGTAAGCTCATTAATTCATCAATTCAATCAAAGGGGTAGAAAGATCACCAAGGACGAAATAGTTCTTTAACTTCTGGTAATGCGTCAACTGAGTCTTGTTCTGATCCCTCCATAGCTTTCTTTTGCTCTAGTTTTGATAATGCTTATTATTATTATCCCAAGTAAAAGGAAGGGGAATTTCACCTGTCCCCTCTTAATCGAGCCAAGCCTTCCCGTTGAAGCAGCTTCAGTTAGGATTTATGGTGACGTTGTTGGCGTCAAAGCTTTCCAAGGATCCGCTCGAATGAGTGCCGGATAAGTAGTAAACACGCGAAGGATACGAATCGAAAAGCTTTATCGAGTCCAAGAGCTGGCTTCGACCCCTTTAGTAAAAAAAAACAAGAGTATAGAGGAATAGAGCGAGAAGCTGTTGGCACGAGGTTAGAGCCATTACACGCTCACAAAATACGAATTCATCCATGGATCCGTCGAAATACCCTGTTAGTACTTCTCCAATACATTAAATTAATTTAATAAATACGCTTTTCCCTCTTTGCAATCTTGAAAAAGAATCAAGGCCGGTCCAACAGACGAATAGAAAGCCCTCACCAACTCAGCTTCTTTTTTCTCAGCTATTGAAAAAAGAGAAGGGCAGCTAGGGCTGGCAAGCGCCCGGTGAACCAGAAGCGTGTCCTTTTGATGACAGCCCTTCTTCTTATGAGACTGAAACCCCCCTCGCGAACGTATCTAAAAGTGAAGGTACTTATTCACACATAGCATATAAAAGTGAAAGGCATTCATTGACTTTATTCGCTGTCTTTCTCTCTATGACCAGGAAAAAACAGCCTGTTCATTGACGTCAATTCCAACTTCTTTTGGAACCATCTTCGATTGCATCTTCTTCTGTCGGTCGGATCTTATCCGTTTTAATTCTTATAATGTAATGTTTCTTACGCAAAAACACAAGTGTTTTTCTAATCATAGGAAGTGACGCCCTTTTAAACGAAATATAGCGTGCTTGAGAAGTTTGAAGATAAGAGGGTACTTAGTATACTTCCAGCCCACCATGTTTTCTTGAATCCTAATTAATATTATTATGGAATACAGATGAATACATACATTCACGAGAGACACTACCACTACTGTATTACATTACCCCTTGATCCTAAAACCAAAAGGAAAAACAGGATTTTTGGCTTGAACAACTGTCCAAAGGGAAACTCCCACCCGCAAAGATAGTTTAAGAATTTTTTTCAATAAAGGTTGGAACGGGATATCATCCTCATTGGTAGTTGGTTTCTTGAGCAAAAGGAGCCATATCACCACCCGGAACAGGGCTTAAATTTACGCCATGCTTGTTGAGTGCGTGGTCTTCAACAGTGATGTTCCTCGTTCAAAAGAATAAAAGCTGCTGCAAAGTAAAACAGTAGTTGACCTATAAGTTTTTTGCTTTAAGTCACGGATCGTGCAAAAAATATTTTTTTGAATGGGAGATCGGGGCAAGCCCCGGCTTGTAACAAAATGTGGAAGCGGGCCACACCAACGACTAGAACCAGATCATATATTATATTATGTCTCCTCAGAGAAAGAAGTGCGGGTATTCCTAGGCCCAAACATAAAAAACTTCCTTCTACCTTTGAAGAAGTCAAACAACAATGCAAATAGCACATTCAAGTTAAGGGCATTAGGGGCGATATGCGTGAATCAAAGAGCGTAATTGATTCGCGGATCTCCAAGCTGTAAGGTCAAGAAAAGCAAAGCTGTCCTACGAGTTCAAGAATTGGGAAGACCTTGTGGCTTTCCATCACCAACAACATTAACTTTGATTTCATCTTCATGCTCAACTAACCTATTCGGCAAGACTTTTTTTTTCAGAATCGCGGAATCCTATGTTAGGTAATGACTCATTCTACAAAATACCCTTGGCTGATCCCGATCATAGGGGTGAGGCTCATCAAGCAGTCTTCAACTTGTATGTGTTAATGTTAAGTAGTAACCTCCCTTCTGAACAGCCAGGATCAAACTCTGTTTTTGAAGAGAATGGGACGTGAACCCACACTCTACATCTACACTACGGACGGCAAGAGGATTTTGAAAGAACAAAGACTAAGGTCTAAGCTAATAATGCCATCTAACGAAGTGCCTCAAAATAAACTGAACGCAAGCAAGTTCAATGACCGGCTAAAGGCAGCCCTCTATCCTTACCTTAATCCAACTCGACTACTATCCTCGACTACGCCGCTTGATTCTCAAACAAGGCGTGCAATCTACCTGTATCCGCTATCCCAGAAGACAAAACCTATTAGGATGCCCTCTCGGTCTAAGAAAAGCTGGGGAGAGGAGTCCCTTGTGGGTCAGAGATTCGAGTTTGGCTTTATTTCTTTATTTCACGGCACTTTTTTCAATCATCAACATCAGCTTCTGCCTCTCTTTCTTCTGGAGCAACAGCTCGCTCATCGGAATCGATTCCAGCTTCAATTGAAGAAGTTACTCCAATTGCACCCGCCTATTCCCCTGGAGCTTATTTGCACTCGTGCGCATCAATATGGAAAAACTCGAGGCAAGAAAGTCCATGTATGAGAAACACAGCCTTTTTCCTATATCAAATGAAAGCAGGAGTGCCATGAGTTGGCTTTGCTTTTCCCATTCTCCGATTCGGAAAAGGGGTTGCTCGAGGATTGCCTCTAATCGTCAATATAGTACCCCCCGCTTGCATTCCAGCTTGCATTCCAGGAGGAAAAATGAGCTCAATTTCTATTGGTGTTCTTGCGTTGCGTCGATCTCCTGGGAGGGTTATTCCTAAGAAATCCCGTTTTCGTTTTAATGAGAGATGGGGAATATTGGGACTACTAGTGGATAGGAAAGAGTCTTATACTGCCTTGCCCGCGGCTTACCCAGGAATCTCGACCCTAGATGCAATCTTAGTAGTTTCAACTAAATCTTAATTTCAGACTGCGCAAATGATGCTTGGGACGAAGCTTTTGGAGCCAACCCCTTGACTTTATTAAGCGTACTACTACTCTTTTTGGTACACGTTTTGAATATACCAGCCTAGCCTAAGCTGGGGAATCTCCAACAACAGCAGCATTCGGTTCTACTTAAATTGGAAAGAAAGGCAAATTCTATTATTTTTGTTAAGAGTGCAGTCTCTGGGAAAGGGAAGAAAGTTCATCGTAAAGCCTATTTACCAATCTCTGGCCTACGTATTGATACCTTGGGAAAACATGTTAAACCGGGTTTGTTAGCCCTTGAAAGTAATTCCTGCGTTTAGTTTAAACGAAAAGAGCGAGAAGGCCAATACTGAGAAGCCGCATCCAGCCTCAGTTGAGAGTCTTGACGTATGTGAACATACCGACGACTAGAAGGTAGGATTGTTTTCCATCAATCGAGTGAAGGAAGGGATAGCTTAGGGAGCTTGGATATGTTGAATTGTTGAATCGAACACTTTTATATCTTTGTATAGTTTCAGATCCATAGCCAGAAGCGAGAAGGTCTTCTAATCCCCGCTTGTATAACAAACATACTATCTTCTTTAACCAATTAGGGAATTTTCGGTGCTTTACCCAGTGTAACTACAGTCAGCTGCCTTTTGATTTGACGTACATTGTGAGGCTCGCCGTTTACTTGGTAAATACGCCGGCCATTAAGAATGGAGTAACTCATCCGCTACCGGATCCGTTTCTTCGACTCTGTCTTTAGCATCGGCCCGAGCTTTTTCTTCGAATTCATCCCGAAATTCTTTCTCTTGCGGAAATGTTTCAACTTCTTGCTCGAAATCTTTACTTATTACACAGATCACTAAGATAGATTAGTCCGAGCTCAGTTCAAGTCAAAAGAAACGAAAGAAGGGTCGCATTTCTACAGCTATTAAAGATCAAGGCAACGGCGGAGATCCGTGCTTAACGCCCTTTACGTTCACCAAGCAAGAACCATAACGCAGCGGAAGTCAGGTGGGCTTTCTTAGCTTAGCCGCTAGAGGAAGGAGAAAGGAGTCCTTTGTGGTGTGTCAATGTGATAGGTCTCTCTGTTTGGACATGAAATTCCTATCGAGTCAACGAGAGTTTCCGAAACAACCTACACAAATGTAGTAGCGGTACTAAATACGAGAATTAATAAAGATAATGTAGTAGAATAGGGCCTGCCGTTTCACCACCAACAGCTTTATCCTCGCTCACAGAATCCGAAGTGGATGAATTGAAAGTATCCTTCTCGTCAGCACTGTCTGGAAAGAGGTCTGTTCTTTCTCCAGTAACTTAAGAAGATCAATTGATCGATGTGTAATGGATGCTGCTTAAACTTGTCTATACTCTAGTAGATGGCGATAGGGAGCTCTACTTGTTACAATTCCGTAGCTTTACTGTCTTCGTCAGATGGTTATACGAACTAGTCTGCAACTGTAGATATTTCCGGCGACCCCTCGTCGTGTAATATAAGACCTACCTCATCTGCATCTTCTTCCTACTCGCAGAAATGCAAGCCATCATTTTTATATTTCTCAAGGTTGATGAAAAATATAAATTATCTCTCTTTAATCTAAGAATAAAGTACTCCCATCCAGTATCAACTTTATTTTCATCCCTGTATATGTGGATTCATCATTTCTTTTTGGTTGGCTCGACTATGCGCTTGCCTGATGCTCCAATCTATATTATGTCTTTACTTGCTGCCTGGTTCAATCTTTTCTTGGTTACGTGTCAGTCCTTCTACGCGCGCACCCAACTTAATGGGAGCAGAACCCTGCTGGAGATGTTAGGCGATCCCTTCACTTCAAACATATATTTATAGAACGATTCGTCCACACACCAACCTTTAATTCAATTAAACTCTTTTCCTTATAATTAAAGAGATGAACATGGGAGTCTTTAGGACTTACCATAAGTAGGAGGTAAGGCAGTTGATCCCACTCCGTTGCTTTCTTGGAGGAAAGAGATTCATTGAGAGGGTACTTGAGCTGGTAGTAGAGGGGTGTAGATGTAGCAATCACTACAATAAACAATGCCGCCTCCTAAGATGTCAAAAAGATTACAAAAGTGAGCTATCTCTGTCTTACCGATGCTAAGTGCTAAGATTCGAATGAGCTCGAAAAAAACTGATGAATCAAACCAAACTCAAGCCCAAAGGCGAGTATGCCCGGGAAGAAATAAATAGGCAGGTATAACAATCACAGGATATGAAGTGAGTAGTAGAGCAAGCTTTTGGCAAGTGAAACCCATTAAGTTGTTGAGGAAGGCGCAGAAAAAGGAATGAAAAACAAAGTCGTTGGGTTCATGCTGCACCAGTCCCCGGATCGGAACCGAATCAAAGTCAATTACCTTCAGAAAGAATTAGATCGATAATTTGGAGTCCGGGGAGCAAAGCCAATCGTCTCAATCCCATCTATCCCGAGCTACTCTACCCATACCTAATGCCAAGGCTGGGCACGTGTCAAAGAAGTCCTCCTATATGTATGAATCAGGAACAATTGCAGCTGCCGTCTTCTCATTAGCCGAAGCAAGCGACAGACCTTCTTTCGTTTTGTTGCGCATGCTACCCTACTCTCCCGTTACGGACGCCCGATCGACTCTATTAAATCTCCTTTACTCTAACAGAAGTATTCTCATAACAACAAATATGCTCTGTGTTATGCGCTATGCTCACCGTGCTCTCCTATAAAAAGAGAAGCCATCAATAAGAATGATATTGCGGTAACAGCCACCAATGATAGTAACAATCATCTACAATTATCAAATAAATAAAATGTATGCACCACAAATCGAAAAAATTTATATGATACGGATCCCATGGATCATAAAGGATTCATTATAATAAGCTTTTATCAGCAGGACTTGATACATGTCTAATAAAGAAGGGGGCCACCCATAAACCGTGGTTGGACAACGTTTCGTTCTCAAAAATACATGTTACCACTCAAATTTATCCTTTATAGGAATTTCGCTATTTTGAAACCCTGGCGTTATGCTTTCCTATCTGTCTGTATCATCAGAAGAATTTACATGGTAAAGACGGTAGGTCGGCGAAGTCAACTAGCTCTTGATATCCATTATCGTAGTAAATCCTGTTTTTATTTTGTTATCCTTCCTCGCACGAACTTCATCTAGATTAAAGTAAAATTATACTACTCTGGTGTGAAGTAAGAAGTGCTAATGGGCCAATTAAAGAGTTCTAATCCTTTCTAATCTACGAACTGGGCTAGTAGCATTCCTCCCAAAAGTACTTTTCACGTGAAGACATGAGTCTTGAGTATAAAGAAGCGCGAGTAGCTGATGAAGGGTAAAGTAGCAGACGAAGTTTTTAAGTGAGACAAAGATAAAGCTGACAAAGATAAAGCTGGAGATGAGTTTGCTGGTGATAGAATTTTAATTGGTGCAGCAGATTCGCCGGGGTAGTAGACGCTAGCTGTATGCGTGTAACTTAAGATATACAAGCAAAAGTATTACTAAATAATAGAACAAGAGAGCTCTGAGAAAGACATGTGATATTCAAGGACATTCTTCCATAGAATGGATCGGTTTAACTGTTGATCTACATATTCCACCCCAACCCCTGTTTCGGCAGTGTAACGTAGCTCCTGATAAAGATTCTGAATGACCTATTTTATGCATATCTAGATAGAACCGAAAGAAGGTCTTATTGGTTAATGTAAAAGGGGAGCTTCACCTGTGACACCTGTGTCCGATGACACTTCCACCTTAAACTTGGCTTCTATTCCCATTTCTTTCTGGTACATAAAATGCAAGTACGCGGCTCGCCCGAGTTAACCCGGGTTAACCCCTTTAAAGGTGTGCTCCTTGAAAAGCAGATAAGGCTTTTCTCTCTACAACTTGTTCTAATATAGGATATCTAAGCCCTTTGTTTATGCAAGTAATGCTTCTTTTATCTATAGTAGTAGGAATGCAAGCACGAACGCACACACCAACAGCATCAGTATCACTAGCATTAGTTGGAGCACACCTGTGATCTATAAAAAACCCTTCAAATTAGTTCTTATAACGAAAAGCTTTCAGTACTAACACAAGTAAATATAGTAAGAGAAGAAGCATCCTTAATCTAACCTATTTTTTTTTCTATCACAAGACATTCCGCCCCAAAAGGCTTAACCCAGTGTATTTTTTCGAGTTACCATCATAACATTTATATTCGGAGACATCTATCTCGGCGTTGTCTTCAACCGCTTTATACTATAACAACAGCTTAGTCGAGAACTTTTTGTTAAGAGAATGCTCGTTCCGACACTCATTCCTATTGAATCATTCGAACAAGTAAACACTTTCAAGGAGAAAGGTAACTACTTTAGAGATTTATTAGAAAAAAGATCCTTAGCCCCTTGCATGCATTCCTGCGCATTCGCCTCCTGTCTTATCTTAATAAATTATCTTTTCCGGTATTCTTTCTTGAAATGCAAAATGACAACTTATAGTTGTTTTTTTTCATTAGGTTTCTTACTACCCACAAACCATCAAGGAAGTTTACTCCGATATCTTAGCTTTCCCTTTTCTACTACTCTTAGAATAGAACACTTCGAGCAAGGTATAAATGGAATCCTACTTCGCCTTCTTCCTTGGGGGAAAGGGTGGCTTATTTTCATGGAAATATAGGAAGCTGCATATAATTTATAAAACTATTATTATTTATCTCAGATAAACGTCCCGGCTGTTTATATCATTAAGATCCGACTTACGCTTTACCTTATAATATAAGAAGAAACCTGTTTCAGTTCTCATAAAGGATGAATTAGCGAAAGAATCCTTTATGTTATTAAATATAATACTATATACGCAATTTATTCATCTAGTTTATAGCTTCTTTCCGGGAATTCGGCGCCAAAAGAGACTAAACACTCCCTTTGGTAGGGTTTGAAAAAACAAGTAAGATAATTCAAGTTAAAAAGAAAGAACTTGATCTATCTAACTTGAGCTAATAGAAGGTATATGCTTTCACCACATACAAAGTAAGAGTAAAGGTAAATGATTTAACTAATGATGGCTGATCCCTAGTAAAACCGCTTCTCGAGTAGTAAAAAAAAGACTAAACGCTTACACGAACACCCCCAAAAGCTTTTCACCCGGAAGAAAGGACTCCTTTAGTAAATAGGTTCTCATAGAGGAAGAGAAGAAAGTCTTATGCCATCTATGATTGTATTTTGGAAGCAAGAGATGTGTTTTCTTTCTTAGGAGCGTCCTTTAATTATAAGAATATGAACTTACTTTTAAAGATAAAGGGTTTAGTTCTGAGTATGCTTTCTTAGTGTTTTACCGGAGAAAGGTATCAAGTGCTCCCATAGATGCATCACACACAACTCCTATTACGTTTTACTTATTGCACTTACTATGGTCTTTCTGTATCTGAAAGGGCTCCCCCCCAAGAGTACTAAATTTACACAAATTTCATGTCGATTTATATCTAGGTTAGTCCTCTCCCTCAAGGCATGAGGCAGCTGTTAGAAAACTATACTTTTTGAGTTGTCTTTTGACCAGGGGCTTTATATATTTATTCTTATTAAACACTCTCCTATAGCTCCATAAAGCGTCTTAGCAAAAGAGCTCAAGAATAATAAATAATAAAAAGAAGGAGGTAGACAAAGACTTCATAGCCCAGTTCACCCCGTACTGAGTGAGAATTCTGTGCTGACCAATCAATTCATTAATCCAAGCAACAATGACATGGGGCGAAGATTCTGCTTCTGAGGTAGCGTAGCTATGTCCAACACTGTACTTAATATAAACAAGGTAAGACTCTTATAATATAAAAGGGATCCAGCTGTCTAGCGCATCAGTGTAAACACAGTTCTTAAAACGCATCGGGGGAAGCGCCCCGCTCTACTAGTTCTGCTCTAATTGTGAGGTGAGCTGAATGGCGAGTCAAGTTATGATATTTATAAAAAGGACAATTCAATGCAATAATATGGGGTTTCGTCGATAAAAAAGGATAAAAGGTATTTAATGCGCGGAGCGGGCGAATAAAAAAGCCCCTCACCTTATAAGGAAAGTAAGGTTCGTCGCAAGTTATGAGTAATCGTTTAGTATCAAGTAAATGATTCTTAATCCTATGGCTCATCAGGAAATGCTTCTTCTTTAGGGAGTGCTTATTAAATCCGACATTTTTTTAGTCACAACTTTAGTTAGCTAAGATGCCTATTCTACCACTATATTCATCAACATCCCACTATAATACTTGTAATAGTGGGTTGGCTCTACAACATCTAAATAATTAACATCTTACTCTCTATCCTGCTTGGTCAAGATCCCCCGCTTAGTCGAGCTTTTGTAAACATCCTATACTGGTGAGCCGGTGGATTACCTATCCTATACATACACACTTGTATTATTAAAAAAACCTCTCATCCCTTATTGTTACTCCAGACTCTCGCCTATAAACAGTATATCTTTTTCTTTTAAAAACTCCCCGGGCTAAGATTCTTATTCTCGCTTCGAAACTACATTCCATACCTTCTACCCGAAAACGTTTTACTCGTTAACAGCCAGAAGTATTCCACGGGCTTCCCATGTTAATAATTTAATGCAAGCCGGGGAAGCTCTCCACGATATATAAAGGGACTTCTCTCGCGCATTTTTTGAAAACAAGAACCAGTCAAAGGGTTAACAATAAAGGGACTGTCTATTCTAAAATAAATCTATGGGCCACTTCACAGGAAAGGCAGTAGTATAAGGGTCCCACCCAGCTCCCAACACCGGGAGGCGTTGAAAGAGCGATCCACATATGAAAGTAAGGTTAAGTAGCAGCCCCTTTTCGGGCACGAGCGTAGCATAATACGTTAGTGTTCGACCTTAGAAATAGGTAGCTTTCTTATCAGAATATAATATATAATAAGACAAGTTTGTTGAACGATGCGCTCAAAGATTGGGGTGGGCTTGAAGCTTGTGAATATAAGAATAGCACTAGAACTTAGGTTTCGCAGTAAGAGTCAGATAGATACGAATAAAGAGAACGGGGCATAGTTACTACCTTCCGAAAAAACTTTGCTAGTATTTGCTTTCTAGTACAACAAAATCAATTATCAAGATCTAACATCTTACTCTACCATCTATCTCGTTCCTTATATGAACGCGCTGGAAAGCCCTAAGGGAGAGTGTCTGCTGGCTTATCTCAGATACACCAGAATAAGGAATTTCTTTAGCTTCTATACTAGTAAGTATAACTAGGCCCAAGCTTTTTTCTATTTCTTCTTAGTTACCGGGGCTGACCCCAAAACCATCTCAAAACGAGGAAGCTCTAGAGAAAGTCTTCCTTAAAAAATCTATGAGCT
Organism: Silene undulata; assembly: GCA_036897945.1. Lineage (NCBI taxonomy): Eukaryota > Viridiplantae > Streptophyta > Magnoliopsida > Caryophyllales > Caryophyllaceae > Silene > Silene undulata. Next base: position 116,810 of record JAYMSE010000007.1, on the reverse strand, counting down.
CTCTATTTTATGATATAGATCTCTCTAGACCTTGGACGTAGAATAGTTTCTAATCATACTGGATCGAAGCACTCCCCTTCCTTACAATCGCGAGTATGTCTCCTGCTCGCCAACTCCTTTCCTTAACTACTGAGTCTTCTACGGAGCGTAAGCTTAGCTCGTTCCAACCCAACCGGTTACTCAATAGGTTGACGGCTAGGAAGTGCACCTCTCTCTTTACTCCCAGGCTTGCCAAGTGTTCTTATTTATTAAAAAGGTATATTAAGGGTACTTAAGTAGCGAATGAAGTTTAATTGTTTGCGGGGATTGCCCTTACTATGACTAAGCTAGTTAATGGCTAGTTAATGAATCTTCTTATTGCCCACACTGGTGGAGTACTTATGGAATGATGATACGCGGATTGGATAGACCGGGCGCATATCAGAATGGGCCCTCTTCCCCGACTACGCTATCAAATGCACGAAGATTCTCGTGTAGCTAGACTGTCCGTGGTTATCACTCAGAAACAACGAGCGGGGATGCTTTTGACAATTTATAATAAGAAAACGTGAACCTAGCCTCTTGTGCTTTCGATCGTGAACTCTTTAGCTTAAAAGCCAACCCTTACCCATCTGATTGAGCTGTAAACCCCGTCTTGCTAAGATGGTTAGAACTAAAAGGATTTCCTCTCTCTTACTTGTTATAATTAAAATGCAAGCTCTTTCGGACCTCGACATTTCTAATCTAAATCATATAGCAAAGCTATAAGCTCCACTTAGAAAGGTTATGTATCAAGTTGGGGTTGGTAAACAAAGGCGCAGTCTTTACACAGAGGTTCTAAAAAACGAATTCAAAGACATTGAAGTTGAGTTAAAAAAAAAGTTTAGGATCATGTTGATGATGGGTAGACAAGACTGGTCTCGCCATATATAGATAATAGAAAACTATGCCTCTATCTGGTCAATGATAATGGACCAGCCCTGCCTTAAAGCTTGAAACAGGAAAAAAATGTATCGCGCAAAACTACATTTCCAACTAGGGCGGCGGGAGAATCCTCTGTTTTCTAAACAACGAAACCGAGCCGGGGGTAGATGCCCCAGACGCGGAAATTGCTGATGATGGAGCTTTAGCGGATCGAAGGGTTTATATATTAGATACATGTAATCAGACTCTATATCTTAACAAAGGATGGACTATTGGCACCTTGCCCCCGGGATGAACTACATGTATAAAGGAACAGAAGAGTGCGTGTAATGAGGTTGGCGAAGGAAGCTACTCTTCCAGCTTGGATTCTTAGGGTAAGGAGAGTAAGGGGGCGAAATTAACTTTCTTTTTCAGCACCTATGCATCCAGAGCAAGAACTATAGGAGTCATTCGTCGAAGACTAGTACCTATTATACCTATTACCCGAAAAGGATTTACCATAAATAAAAGGGGGGCAGGCGTAGTCGAAGAAACAGATGCCATATGTAGTAGTAGTGGCAAACGAGGCATACATAGAAGTCCTGGCCGAAGACGCAGTTGATGGTGGTCGAGCTGTTGGTGAGGGTGGCAGCATTAAGGCCTTATGAGTCCAAAGAACCCGTTAACCGCTTCACATTTTTTTTTTCAAGCCTAGAAAAGAATGCATTTTGGCCCAGCTACTTCAACTGCCACGAATTTACTCGATTTCGTTTCTATGTCTCAATATGAAGTCTCTCACTGCGGAATGAAATATTAAAGAGGTCCGCCCTGGAAGGCAAAAGGGGTTTCCGGCCTTAAACAACAAGAAGGATATGCAAAGTACCGTTTGATACCGGCTAGGACTTCCCCAAGACATTCCTCGCCACAATCCTAATTGTACTTAATAGCTCTAGATAAGAAAACCTGGGGAGCGCGCTTGTGTAGTGCCCTCTGCTGCCCAATCAGAAAGTAGTTCACAAGCTTGACCAAGATAAAGAGAGACAGACCCCCCTCCTACTTCAGCACATTCCGGGAAAGAAAATCTTTCTTATTATTCCTAATCTCACAAACATAAAAATTACAATAGAGGCTAAACGCCCCGGTAAACTAAGATGTGCCCGTAGAGATCATCTGCCTACTGCTATGGAATGAGAAGCTTTCCTTCTTAATAATCTATAACTCTCTAAATCTTAGGTCGGATAGTCTTAAATAAAGTATATAAGAGAAGAGCGCAATTAGCATCATTAGATGCGGTAAAACCCTTTTTAAAGCGGAGGGTACTAAGTATTAATGGGCTTGGGACGTTAATTAAGTTTCAACTGTTGATGGTATGAATCCCCTTATCTCGAAGAAGGCACGAGCTTTCGCTTGCTCTCTCTCTCACACGCTAACTACGTTTTTCAAGTGGAACATCAGAAATTGAATCTCATTAGGAGCAGACTTAGGGTTCGTAACAAGTATGACTCCACAGATCGGGTGAAATTTATGTTGGCGTGCCGGCTGTTGACAAATACAGGATAGAAAGCAGACCAAGCGAGTGAAAGGAACGAGTTTTTTATAAAGGCGAGCAGGCTATTGGCGAGAGGTGTTAGTGAAAGAATGGCCTTTCTTTGAATTTTCTCATCCTATATAGGATAGGTGGCTTTTTTTTCTTCTCCAAGTGTTTCGTCAACACGGCATCTTATACCCCCCCCCAAAAAAAAAAATTTTTCTCCTAGTTACTAACAAAACTTTCTATTTTAGCCTAATAGAATTCAATAACCTAGCATGTCAAACATGGTTATCTCTGTCTAAACGTGGCTTATTCCTAGGTTCTCAAACCAACTAGGCTTGCTTGTGTGAGAAGGCGCAAACAACTTAGAAGGTCGGCTTCAATCTCAAGATAAGTGCATTTTTTCTATAATATAAGATGGGCTCCTTCAGTTGCTTATGTTTATATACTTACCTTGTTCCCTACCACAAGTAACCAATGGCTTGGATACAACTCCCATAGGGTAGCCCTGGGCTATTCTCGTTATCTGCCTACTTTTTGCCTCGGTACTTTCTTCCAGGTTGGCCAATGCTTGCTTTACTCGTCCCTTAACTATAAAGCTGCTTCACTTGCTCTTTTCATTTGAAAAGGCCTTTTAGAAAGCCGTGGTTGAGGAAGATGGAGTCGAAGAAAAAAAAGATGTCGTAGTAGTAGCAGATTGAGCAGTTTCAGTCTCAGTTGAAAGTAAAGTCACAGAAAGAGACATCGAAGATGCAACGGACGAAGCTCCGGTGGTTGGTGGCACAAGTCGAATGCTGTTTCTAACCCATGCTTCTTTGATTGAGAAACCATATTCAAGTTTCTTTCCTGAGCTTGCTCGAGTCCATGTTTTTAAACATATTAAAATTTATAATATAATAAAGAAGTCTCCTTCTTCCCGTCTCGCTCCCATGCAACTTCAAGTAAAGTCTTCTTCTCTCAGGCCAAAGCTTTTATAGGCGGGGGCGGCACACTTCCACTATTGTCGTGCTGGGAAAATGAGAAAGATAAGTGGACTTTAGTAAAAATAATCTGAGTTCATGTCCAAGCTAGAAATAAGTCATGAAAGAAAAAAGAAAGGCGGAAAGCTAGGCTTGAGCAGGCTCTTTGCTAATTGCTTTATAACAAAATTATGGAAAAATTTATGTAATTATGGCTCAGCTGAGTAGTACAGGTAATTACATTACCCCTCATAAAACTCAAGAAACTCCTTATCCCGAGATTAGTTTCTTGGAGGAGTGCTCCCCGGTTGGAGCAAAAAGTTCACATTCAATTAAAGAAATAAAAATAAATGCTTTTTTATGTCAAACAGGTTTGAAATTCCTTTTCTTGGGGGGGTAAGGCGGGACCACTTCTATCATATGGCCAAGCAAGGGCATGCTATCGGTTCCCTTGGTTTAACCTGTTAAGTTTATATCTCCTCTTTGTAATAAAAGATCCGGAAGCCAACCCTATTTAAAGGCATGCCGATCAAGTAAGAGCACTCAGATTGAGATGACATAAACGTTAAAAAGGAGCCTCTTGAAACTATGTCGGGGAGGACATTGCGAAGGCATCCAAATATACTTTGTTTAGGCAGAAACAACAGTTGAGTAAGGGTTTGGGGAAGAAGTATTGAGAAAGTTCTAATCGGTTAAAGAGGACTGCTACGCACGTTATTTATGCTCTTTGGGGCTATAAGCCTTTCTTGCTTCCAAGACATAGGGGGGTTTGCTTCCTCCAATTAAGTGCGCTTACTGACTCTTTAAGAGCTACAATCTCAAGACTTATCCTGATAAAACACGTACTGGAACAGATGAAGCGAGCAGGTTAGTGGAAGTTACTCGACTAATAAAGAAAGGAGCAAGCTCAGTCTCAAAGATTGAATGAGATGAGTTGAAACGCTCACCCCACGCGTCTCGTTTTCCCTGGAAACTCATGTCTTATGTTAGGACTCTTTCTATTTCAGACCTATTACGTTACATTAGTAACGTTCACATTCTCCTTCACATACTAACTCGCTACCCGTTGTCATTGCCATTACAGCTATAGCACATGTCTTGCCTAGGAACAAGAGCGGGTTATTCCATATTTAATTTTTCTGCAGTTTCATATTCATATAAATAAGAATCATCTAAACTAAATAAGATGATAAATTCAACAGTGTATAGAAAGGGGCATGCATTGGAAATAGTACAAGAAAAAAGGTTCACTGAGATCTCTATCTGCCTGCAACGCATAATTTTAATTAATTCTGATTGCCAAAGCTCGCTACATTCTTTTCGCCTGATCCTCATTTTAGGCAATAGTTGTATCCCAAGGGGCAGCAAGATCCTCCAACCCTCGATTATAGGGATCGGGGGGAAGCTACTCCAGTTATGGGGTTCCGAAAAAATCGTGCTTCTTTCTTAATTATCTTTTTTAGTGAGATGGTTAGTCTTGGGTCTTATTAGGACCAAGGCAGGGCTCTAGGTTAAAGATTCCCAGCGAGTATGCGTATTGGTAATTTCATAAGCTTTTATGGAGTAAGTGTAGCAAAGTTAGGGCCCGTATGTCACCGGGTCAATAAGCAAGAAAGGAACCTGCTCATATCATAGAATTAGTTTGCCAACAAGCCTCACCCTTATTTTAATTAGAACTTATTGTTATATGCCAGTGGCTACCTCTCGTACTAGGTTGAAGCTTATAACTATAATCTGCCTTCTGCGGGCCTTGCTTTAGCAGCGTAACGGCCAGCTCGTTCTTTTATAAGAGGAGAGAAAAAAACTTATCTAATGAAAGGTATTCCTTATTGAAAACTAACCATCAACATTCGTATTATAATAATAAAAGGCCTCGCATTAATGGGTATATCGGACAACGGTAAGTGCTCGCCTTTTAATTAGAACTAGGCAAACAAAAATAATAGAATGTTATTCTGCTTCGACGCGTCTTCGATTAACCGAAACGCCCGACTCTTCTTCTACTTTATACTTGATCTGATGTTTCGAGAGGTAATAAAGGGGAGTCTCTGAAAAAAAACTCGAATGATAGCGGGATAGAATGCATATTAACAAGACAAGGAAAGAACAAGGAGAGTAACGAAATAAACAGATGTGAAAAGTACGACTGAGATAAAAAAATGCCCTTCCATAAGTCAGAGATAGGGTAGGTAAGGAGTGAGACTTCAAGGCAAAGGTATGGCAAATGTTTGGTGCAATTAGATGTCGGATAACCGCTCCAAGCTCATACAAGCGTAAATGAGATCTCGGATTGAATCGTATCTACTTATTACTGTTAATTTAGACATGCTTTGATAAACTCTATCACGGGCTGGGACCCCGTTCCCCCGGAAATAACCCCTCTTGTCTCGTTCCGTAACCGTATCCCTGAAAGAGAAAGATAATTAATTGTTGTTCTAGGATACAAAATAGACCTTTGATAACAAATATAGATAGAATTGTGCCCTTGTTGGTTTCAAACACATTCTAACGAGCTGACTTTCCTAAATATCAGTCGAATCCGACACGGGCTTGGTTGAGACAGGTGCGGATGGTAACAACAACAAGGGAAAGGACGAAGTTTGTTCGAGAGACTGCCTGTGACACCAATCCCTTTCAACAGATAACGTAAATGAAGTCAATGAAGTTGCTAGTGATGGTGGAAGTAGAGCCCCTTTTTCCCCAAACAAAAGGGATTGACGTCTTTCTAGATAAAGAAGCAAACCCCTTTTTATAGAAGCTTTCGTCCGTAACAATTGTAGGATCTTGTCCAGCAAAGGTCAGTGTATTTAGCTTGTAGTCTCTCAGAAAGGGCGTAAACGCGAGAAGCCAGCAAGGTAAAAACAATATCAAAGGTTGGACACTCTTTGATCATTGTTGGTATTTATATGGTAGACCTCGACTAGTGGGATAGGAAGCTAAGAGCTCGATGTTGCGAGTGAATGAAACAAGTTAGCTGACGTTATTTGGGTTATAACTTTCCCTTTCTACGAGGCATTCCCTCACTCTAAACTCATACACTCCTATTTAAACGCGCCTGTCAAAGGCTTCCTTATCTTTATATTTTGTCCAGTAAATAATTTACCCATTGGTCGGTGGGGTCAATTTCCTTGTCCACTGTTTCTTGGCTTGGTAAGATTCAGATTCCAAAAGTAAGATAATAAAGGGGGCCCCTGCATCTAAGACAGTTTACCTTGTCTTTGTATTCATTCTAGGATACCGCGGATGAGACTTCTACTGTATTGTTACATTGACACCTGTACCCTGAAAGAGCTATCACTACCATCTCAAGCTTCAGTCTCGAGGAAGGACACCAATTCTTGCGCTTACTTAAAAAAGCCCGAGATTGGGTCGGCTCTATTTGACTTGCTTGACCGAGAAAAAATGAATAACGTTCGCTCCCGGGGGCTATTAATCTCATAAGTCCTCCACGTACTGTAAGCGTATCTGCTTCTATTAGATCAATATATTCACATAAAGCAGAAATTTAAGTACTCAATTGAATTTACATCCAGATGTGTTCCCCGGTTATCTGATTGAAGTATCCAAGCCTAACATAGAGTAAGAGCTCTTTTGATACCGTGAGTTTAAGAAAGTCATTCTAATCCCATGAAGCCACACCCGAAAAAATATTTTTATGACGTCGAATACAAAGAAGCTATGGGTGGACACGTAGTTGGTGCCGAAGAAAGAGGCATAGAAGATGCAACTAAGGAAGTTCCAGTTAATGTGGTTTTGATCATGAAAAGAGGGGTCCTCCTATTCTATATACACAGGATTTCTTCACTTGTCTAGTCCGGGGACATACCTTTTAGCTACCCCGTAAGTAGACACATCGGAATCAGACCCAGCCTTTCCTAAACCTCATACTGGTCTTTATAGTTAATCTTATGAAAGCAGGTAATTCGCTTGCTAGCCAATCAACATACCTCTCTGTGTACCCGGCCCACTCACTAATGGGCTTCGTTTCACATCCTTTACTCTTGCCGCTCCCAAAACCGCTGAAGAAGGCTTTTCTCGCCCCGAGGGGGGGACACATGCTCCACCACTTGACACTACGCTCAGTCAAATGATCTTCTCGTGTCCTGTTATAACCCCGAATAATGAGCCACCTCTTTTTAGACTAGACAAACCAGTATTCGACACCCTAAACAAAGTCTATCGTAGAAAGAGCTGATATGAGGACGGTTAGCTCTCAAATATTCGCAATTTTTTTTTAAGCAAGAGGAATCCTCGCGCATTCAAAGGCTTTTGGGCAAAGTCCTTCCCCTGTTTTTTCGAGAATGAACCATCATCAGCTGCCTTTATCCAACCAAATAAATTGGGATTCAATATTATATCATTTGGGATCTCGAAACTAGGTCCACAGGAAGCAAGCGAAAGAATGAATTCCTACCCCCCTAACCTAAAAGCAAAAGGCAGGATTGGCATCAGGATCTGCATCACATCATCGGCGACTCTTTTTGAAGCTGCCGCTGCCTTATCCCCACCTCAATTGCGGAATCCACCTCTCCCTGTAGGCCGAGCTCTTTCAAACCTCATCTGATCTGAATTCGTTTGCTAGGAATGGAACTGCCGCGTCTGAAGGTTAGAGATAAGAGACGGAGAGGTCGGATTGTTCCGGATCACGTAGAACTTTTTTATTTCTTGGAATTTTATGTGTGAAGCATATCCTTCCCTGTTTCGTTCCGGTCTTGCTCTTGCTTTCATTGGTGATAAAATTGTCTAATATAACAAGGAGAGCCTTTGTTTTTCACACCTACAAAAAGAGAGGAAAGAAGCTCTTCTAGGCATTCTAAAGCTCATTGATATGCTAATATATCTAGGTCTTTGCAATACCTCACTTTTATGCGATCCCCTTTATTCTTTATATCAAATTCTTTAAAGAAACGTAAGGAGCGATAAGAGTTTAGACTACTTTCCAGTGGATCATCGAGGCGGAAGGCATTCATGGAATCATTATAGAATTATAGAGCTTATAAGTATACGTCGGAATAAGAGAGGGAGTTTTGCTCTTTTCCAGGATGGTTGTTCAACGCCTACTTCGCCTCATGAGCTTTGGCTTTGGTCATTCCCTTAGGAAGCATTCCTCGTCCTAGCATCTCACTTGCTTTGTTCGATACTACAAGTCTCTTTCGTAGTGAGTAATTGTGTAAGATATAGAATAAGGGCTTTCCTCTTAAATGGCAAAGCTTTAATAGACGGGGGCTCTTGATCTCTATTAATGGGTTTGGTAGAAGAAAGATCATACCACACTTTTGATGAAGTCATAGGGCAGACACATACGAGCAGAAAAGTTTCGTTGATGAGAACGTTGATCGAGACTATACTCTTTCCCCGATCTAAAGAATACGCTTTTACCACCGACCTATCTAATGGATATGCCCCTTAAGTAAGCACTTGCCTTTTTTTATTAACAAGAGTAAAGCTCGTATCCAAGACATTCGCTATTATATATTTTAAATAGAAGAATGATTAAATTTAGGATTGAAGCAGTAAAATTTGTTCACAAGCTAAAGCTCCTCTTTTTATTGGATTGAAAATAGCCAAGCCTCTCCCTCTAGCCGCACGAGTAACTGTAGTAAAAACAATCTATTTTGCCGCGGCACCCTCTCCCTATGGATCAAACAAAGAAATTGTTTTAGAATACGCTTACAAAAGTAACCGTTCACTAGACTCTGTTTATGCGGGTTGTGAGTCTGTTTCTTCTAATACCTACACTATAAAAGTTTCCAATATTTCTCCTTTTTCTTGAAGGTCCCACTCCTCTCCGATTCTTGTATCTTTGATCCCACTCTGTCTCTCATTTTTGCCGATCAATGCAACTGAAAGCGCCTACGTACTTATATTTTTCTTACCTGAATAGTAGCTTTCACAGCCGGCTCCGTTAACAGCCATCTTGTCTCCTCATCCCTAGCGTGTGAGCCTACTCCGGAGCATACATTGCACTCTCTCGGAGACTTAGACATTAATTGAAGGAGTAAACCTTAAGTTACTGCTATGTTAATAAGTTACTGCTATGTTAATAAGTTACTGCTATGTTAAACGGATACCACGTAAGCAGCTGCGTCAGATACAGAAAAAGAGGTTTTTTTCCTTTACTACCTATTTTAAATATATAATAATAAAGTAGCACGGGTAATCAAAAGCATATAGGACGAAATAAAAGTATACAAGGTTTATGTAGTGAATTCTAATACTTAAATTGAGATAACGAATCTACGGCGGAGGAATGAAAAAAAAAAAAGAAGTGCTAGCTGCTTTAATTATATGGGAGCTTGCCCTATTCCTAATTTTTTGTCTGACAGACACTTATACTATAGTTGGGTCGGTTAAACTGACCATACTCGACTGGAAGCCTTTATTTACTATTTACTTTGCTATGCCCGATCTGGCTGGCTTGTACTTTTGGGTTCTATTCTCGTTCCACTTACCTGCGGATTTCCCAACGAGTCTTCTCTTCCTCGGGGAGTAAGTGCTTCCTTGTGATCTTTCTTTCCTAACCGTCTTCAAATCAAAAAGTTTACTTGTTTAAAGGTAAGCTCCTTATTATAAGAATAATTAAGTAAGAGAGTAAGAACAAGTGTCATTCATCTCAGTTGCTGGCTTGGCAGCTAAAGAACCCTTTTTTAATTTCTGAAGTTTAAAACGCGTGTGTAAGTGCTGATCTGGCTTTATCACTTGTATCGGAATTTCTCTTTCTCTTTCACTTTGTTGATAATCACTTTCCCCCTTTTAGGGAACCATGATAGTTCTTGTAATTGTGGATCCTTGCCTACTTTCTATCCAGACTTTCTGCTCTCGTGCTCCCCTTAACTGCTTGAAGTGAAGAGCTTGCATTGTTTTTTCAAGGATAAGGCGCTGGACCAGCGCCCGCTGGACTTAACTGATCACCTAATGGACAAAGTTACTTTTAGTAAGATGCAGGGACGCCCCACGAGGCAAGGGGCTGCTGCTGATTGTGATTGTATCAATGAGGATTCTTCCAGTAATAAAAAGGTATTGCAAACACTCCGGATAGGTATAAAAAAATCCTTCTATGTTCATCCCCTCTTTATACAATACCGTAGGTCTAGCTTCTTTCTCTTTTACTTTACTTAGATGGTCCTTTGGCGAGAAAGATTTGACCCTAAGAGCTTCGGCCCCCCTCTCCTTTGAAAAAAGTCAGCGGCTGCTTTCAGTCGAGCTTCTTCTCGGTAAGACATAGCCAACCAAAAGACCTGTTCCCTACCCTATGATGAAAGAGAAGTACTTTATGCACCGATTTAGTATTCGTGGAAAAGAGACTGCCAACCACTAGAGAAACAGTTCGAGATGCATCTAACTAAGAGTAGCAGATTCGGTTGTTTATCTTGAACCGGGTAACCCGGGAAGGATTTTCTAATGCGGGGAAGAATGGTATTTTACTTACTCATATATACACATATTAAAATACAGCGCTAGGAATAGGCCAGTCAAAGCCAGTTCCTCCGGCAAGAGGCTCATGATGTTGCGATCAGAATATAAGCCGCGAATCATGTGACGAAACGCATTTGTTAACATAGGTTACGCAACAGTTAATGTAGAATCACTACACAAAGTACGAGCACAGACATCAAAGCCTTGTTATGTTATGAGTAGGCTTAAGATAGAATCACGTGTTTCAAAATAAGTCTTTCGAACGGTGCCTTCCGAGAGAGAAAGGCGAAGGCGGATAAAACCCAGGCTTGGACAGAAGGAGTCACCCGGACTCCATAACGTGAAAGAGCAGGCTTGCTTTTCAACTTGCTTTTCAAAAGGAATTGCCGCTTCATTAGCATTCCGGAACCGGTATTCATTCTAACTTCCGGCGGGAACGTCTGTCTTATAAGATCCTTCTTTTTGCCTATTAGGGGTCTTCTGTCTCTGTGGATCCAGCTCCTTCAAAAGAAAAAAGTAGAAAATATACTAGTAGATGAGTGCTCGATCAAACTGAAGAGGAAAATAAAGGAGGGTTATGGTCTTTGTTGATCCAGCTGGTCACTAAAGTTCTTTCTTATAATTAAGACTAAAAGAGGCTTAGTGAGTTGTTATTATTAGACGAGTAATCCTTGTGTAGCGCCCGTGCTTCGGTACCAAAGCGTCTAGTAAACTAGGAAGATGCGCAGTGTATGTAGATGCGCTCCTTTCCTTTTTTATTAAGTATGCTGTGACTAAGTGGCTAAGGATCCTATCTTTCACGATCTCCTGGAAAGTCATTTTATGATAAATATTTTTACTGGGTTACACAGCGAGTACGTTGTATATAGTCGTCTAACAAGCAAGCCAAGTAAGCATCTAGTATATATAACGAGTGCTTAAGAGAAAGGGGTGGGCTTGATAATGATAAAGTGTTCATCCAATTCAATCAACAAGAACTTAAACTCCCACTTCTCGTGGCTTATGCCGATCAATTTGTTAAAGGGTTAACAATAAGAAATCCCCTGAGATCTACTGTCTTTTCCTAAACACCCAATTCCAGAATCTTAATTAAAGGTATAAACGGAGGCTCCTTCTTTGAACAATATGATCACACCCCTACTCGGGAACTCCATCTCTTACTCTTGCTGCCTTATTATATTTCTCTAATGAGCCGGAAAAGACGACTCATCATATGAAGAAATGAATGCCCATACTGCTTATACTTGTTGTTGGTGAACAGACTTTAGCATTGTTGATGTGTAATAAAGTCCCTGGTCTAAGGGGCGATCCTTCTCTATCTGGTTGTTGCGGACTATATGACGCAGCCATAAAGAATAATAGAGGGAATTGAAGCAAGCTTAAGTAAATGCATCTCAAGAAGAAGTTCCTGTCTCAGTACCAGGAAAGGGAGAGGTTCCTTTTTCTGCATTTCTATCAATAACCATGACTTCACCATCTTCTTCATCCGCTTCGGCTAAAGCCGTTCCTTCTCTATGACTCTTTTTTCTGAATTACTGAAAGCTGGATTCGATGGATCTCTACGGGTTTTACACGGATGGCCTACTCGTCCTTTTACTATATCTAATCTTGTATTCTCAGGTTTCACTCGTCAACGTGGCACGAGGATATGTATGTGCAAGTCTTATTGCCAAGGAGTCAGTATGTCCAAGCTTGTATGAGAAAAGAAGGAAACTTCGTTACTGTATCCATTTAGGAATCACATACTGCATACATGGGTCCAGGCGGCTTGGTGCCTCATACTTAGCTTATAGCGAATCTTAAATAGAAAGATAAACCTCTCTTTCCAACGTTATGGCTAGTGGTCAACCGCATATCTGCCCAAGGTTACTTTTCTTTATGTCGTGTAAACTACTTTGATTTCATGGAAATCGCTCTAAGCTAAGGATTCTCATTCCACGACTAGCATTCTATCTAGGTTGTCCCATACTTAACTCTACGAAGTTTGGTAACTGTTGACGTTTATGAATCATCCGCCCTATTTCCCATGAGACCATGTAAGCTCAAGCACTTTTAACCTTTTAATGAGTGAAATTGGCTTGAATATGAGCTTTTCGTGCTTGTAGGCTATTTCACGTAGCCATCCATGAAAATAGCTAGGAGGCATAATCCTATGGTTTGTGCACAGACCTCTACCCTGTTCAGTAGGAGAGAAATAGCTTGTTTGAGTTAGCAGAAAAAGAAGAACGAAGCCCTCCACATAGTACAGATAGTATTTATCCAATAAATAAGAAGTATTTACAATGAAGTGAGTAAGGGAAGCTCTTTTACTACCCAGTTCCTACGAGTATCCGCCGTAAGGATCTATCTTTTTGATAGGCCTAGCTACGAAAACACTTAAGGAGGAAAACTACCTGATTGTGTAACATAAAGAAAAAGATGTACGAGTTGTGCTCGAGAATTCTCATACTAATTGTAACAATTATTCTTAAATAACACAAGTAGAAATCTTATAGTAGACGTGGTTCGTAGTGTCTACGATTGAAATATGTCAAGGTATAGAAGAATGCAAGCCAGCATGTGGGACTCACTGCGCAAAGAAAAGCCGGGCTTGACTGATTTTTCGAAAGCGCGTAAGGAAAAAAATAAGGTATATTTTCTTCGTTTGATTCTCTTAGATTAAGTTGATCCTATTGGTAGAAGGGGGTTCCCTTTACAAGTTTAGGATCAAGATGAGCGAGTGTAGGAACGTATCGAGAGGAACATGGTCCCGGATTTGGGCTATGTTCGAAACGACAGTAACGAAAGGACTATGTTGAGGAAATGACTCTCCTAAAAGAGATGCCGGAACGAAACGAGAATAGTACACTTACAGGTAATACAAATCACGACTACCCCTCCTGGGTCCAGCCGTCATATATATAAAGTAGTGCCAACGTGCTCGCAGGAGAGAGAATTCCTTCTGTTCATCAAGTTTTTCGATAACATCTTTTCGAATTAAAGAAGAAAGAAAGAGAATAAACTTCGCTGAGCTTATACCTCTATCTCACGCCTGGATACGATAAATTGTCGTCAAGGGCACCCGAACCTTAAAAAGAAGGCTCTCTACTTTATGAAAAAAGCTCTTAATATACACTCGCCCGCGAGGGATGAAGAAAGGAGCAGGAAATCCTTATACGAAATAGGTTGAAATAAGTTCTACCTCTTTTTTCAGACTTAATACCAATCCCAGTGTGAAAGATAAGCAGGTTACGATCAAAACCCTAGTAGCGTAGCTGATTCCATAGCTTTTTGGGGTCCTTGAGCTAGACTTTCTAAAATGATATCCAGGCATTACGGCACGGATTCGGAGACATTTTTGTCAATGCTAAAGAGCCTGCCCGCCGGCTCCCCGTAGACGGTGTCGATAGAAAAAAGACGAGCTGATAAGCTAAGATGGAACGAGTCTCTCTTCCCGCTGGTTGCTTTAGTTCAGTCAAATAAATTTTGAAAGTCATCTGGGGCCTTTCCTGGTCAGTAAATCTACTACTTTCCTGGTTCCATTCATTTTGAGTGCACATCTTTGATGCTGCTTCGAACTAATTATTCTTTATTACGCAGCAACAATTGCTAATAAATTCTTGTGAGACTCAGAAAAAAACAATTGGTAGTAACATAATTAGCTATTGGAGAACGAGTACCTTTCTTTGAGGACATTGACTGAACTGAGTGAGCATTCTTTATGAGGGGTCTATAATACGCGCTGACTTGCATTCTTCCACTTATAATCTTTCTGGCCGGCGTCTTTCTTTTAGGAGGATTAGCTTTCTACCTTAAATTCATATCTGGGAATTCCTTCTTTTTTGGGGGGGTTCAAACAAAAGCTTTTGAAATGGACGACTTTGTCACTGCGGTCCGATTTACTAAACATGCTAAGCGAGTCGTCCTGAAGGCCTAGCCTAGTTTAGGATTTTTTTGGCTTCTTTCTGAGCTCAGAGGAAAATTGAGCCTATTATGTATGCTTCCGAAGCATAGACCTACTTTTCATCTTTGCTTGTCAACTTAAACATCTTCAAATCAATTATCTTTTTCCTGCTTTCTTCTCTTCCTTTCTTCAAACCTTTTGGTATGTATTGTCCTAGATCAGATCTACCGGACGAGAAAGTCAATTCCGCACTGCTGCTGAGTCGTCGGACTTATCAAAAAAGGATTCGTAGAATTTCTTTAGGTCGCGTTGAGGAAATCCGCCAAAGCTAGGCAGATAGATAGACTCCTTTCCTGCTGCTAAGAGAAAGCAAGAAAGCATTTTTTTTTAAGTAGCGCTCTTGAGTATGCAGGTACTAAGAATCCTCTCACTCCCAACCAGCGGACATCATCTGGCTGGGTCTTGCCGGTATCAACAAGAAGAAAACTAAATAGAAACAGCAACTAACTATGTCTCTTGTCTTCGAAACGTCCTAGGCGGAGATCGTAGGAGGAGAAAGGCCTGGACGCTCTTTCTGGGCTGCAGTCAAAGTAGATCGAGAGGTCGTTCTGTCCCTTTTCCCCGACTTGAATCTAGGTAATATGTTCTTATATAATCTTGCTCTAATCTGACCTAGCTGGCAAGCGATCCCAGTTCGCGGCAGAGAACAAGAGAAGAAGCGAGCGTACCTTTCTTCGCTTTTCCTTTACCAAGCACGTCAGTTTGAGGATAACTCTAGGTCGGTGGCTACCTAAGGTAACTCCGATTCGATCCGCCCGCCGGCTGGAAGGCATCTACCTCATCACGATCACAAGGAGAGGTTCACCATGATGGGCGTACTTCTTTCCTTTCTCTTCCAGAAAGAAATGCAGAAGGGACCATCCTTTTGTTGCAATATGCTCTTGAAATTTAAGGATTTGAAGGGGGCATGCTGAAAGAACTTGACTGAGTTTTCAGTTTAGGAGGGCTAAGTAGCCACCTTTTCCATTGAATCTGAACTAGTCCTTCAGTGGTGCGAAGAGAAATATTTTTTGTTTATGACTGATATTTTTGAATTCCCACCCGTAAAAGTAAGAAAGCGGAGCCCTCTTGTTGTTGTATTAATGAAAGAAAAGTTTGATGAGCCCTAACCCTCTAAGCCCACACCTGTGTAGAGTGGATCGTTCAACACCTGCGGCACAAAGCCATTTTTGACCTATTGGTCCTAGTCTCATAGGTGACCGCACGGCCGCCCCTCAAATTACTAGACCACCCTGCTATAATAATTCCATAAACACCTAGCGAAGATATGGCAAACAAATAAAGGAGCCCTATGTTCGGATCAGACAATACCATACCATAATCAAAAGGTACAACAGCCCGAGCAACCAGACTTAGCATAAATGTAGTCACTGGAGCCATTCTAAAAAGAAAGAAATTAGCACTACTTGGTGAAATAGGTTCCTTTAAAATCAATTTCAAACCATCTGCTAGAGGTTGTAACAAGCCGAATGAGCCTACTACATCAGGACCCTTACGACGTTGAACAAAAGCCATCACTTTACGTTCAGCTAGCACTAAAAAGGCTACTCCTAGTAAAAGGGGTAGAATTAGTCCAAGTATTTCAGCTGGAAGAGCAATGTACGTTTTCGATTTTATGTCCACTCATGATCTGGACAGATTGACCCAATCATGATATTCAACGATAGGACCCTCTCTCAAAAGAACACATCTACAGCAAAATAAAAAGAAGAAAAGAAGGCAGAAGATAGTGCAAGATCCCATCTATCGAAGCTTACGGCTTTACACCTTCTCTCTTCTCGCCAGGTTTAGATAGGAATCAAGATCTCGATTTCTTTCGTTGGATAAATCTAGTGACGTGGATAACCTCGGCTTTCAAATAAAAAACTTTTAGGTTCGTGGAATAGAAAGTCTTACTACGCTTTGAGTTCTACACACTTTTCATATATTTCTTCATATATTTCATAGATATTCTTAGAGACTTCGCGCCTCCACTTAATTTCTTGACATTTACCAGGATTTTTTCAACATAAAGACATTCTCTTAGGGAATTGAAAAAAAAAAAAGAGTTAAATGAAAGCTAGCTCCTCCTCCTTTGTCCTACTGAATCCTCATTCGTCTCTCATCCGTAGTGCAAATTTGATTATAAAATAGAAAGCTCACCTAAGCATTGAAGACTTTAGACAAGAATCCCTCTTTTTTTTTTTAGATAGAAATAGACAGGGACTGCGGAATAAGAACAGAATGACGAAGGCTTACTCCCATCTCTCTATTATACTATATATGATAACTATATTTATATTTCTCTCTATGAGACTCTATATGATATGAAGGCATAGAATGCCTTTTGACTCTACTTTACCTTTCTTTTTTGTTTTTTGAAAACAAGTGTACTAGCAGTTTCACCCAATCGAGGAGATTTTTAAAAAGTAGACCCATTTTACTGATCATTTGCTTGGCCTTTCCTTCACATATATACTTTACGATGACTTTTCCTTGTGACTTGCTTTTTTTCTTTAAGTGGCGTGAAATCTCTTTTTAGAGTTCTTTTCTGTCCTTTCTTCTGCTCGCCTAATTAGCGATCAACCCGTTTCACTCCCTTTGATTTTTTTTCTGGAACGCTTGTACTTGGCTAAGATTAGAAAGGGGCCTTTCCACATGAAACCCCCAAAAACCAAATGAATCAAATATAAAACTCTTTCTCTCTACTAGTAAGTGGAAGAAAGCATCCGCTTTTAAAAAGAGGGGTAGGAGGCTCTATGCCATGCAAAACTCTAATTAGAAAGCTCTCGGTCTATATTAGAATTTTCTATAAAAGAAGATGCGGGAGTCTTATTATTAAGCTCGAAAAGAAGAAAGAATCCACACTGCTGCAGGTAGGCACTACTATTAATCATATCTAATCATATCAAGATTGAATGGGATTCCCCGTCTTAATTCTATAGGGGCTTTGCTTTTACTTTATAAAGGCTGCTTCAAGTTAAGGGGTGGTTGATCATGAAGCAGCTCCTGAAGACGCAGCTATTCGTGTTGGAAAAGTTCGACCAAATTGGGTTGGATTAACCGTATTTAATTTAGACCTCGAGTAATTTCCGGCGATGGGAGTTTCCTTCTTTTTTCCGCGACTTTGAAAATGCTTTTGGCTGGGCATCGAGATCAAGAAAGGGCTTACCAGTCTACACCACTTTCTGATGTTTATGACAAGGATTTCTTTATAAGAGTGGTAGTCTCTCACTAGCATTAGATACAAAATAGATCTTTCTTGGTATATTCAGATCAAAGAAAAAGTCAAACTAAATAGCGCATAAACCCTTCGACGGGTCTTGGAATGACTGATAGCTAGATCAACCGCTTCTTGGGTATATGCCTTCCTAACTACGCTTCTGTACTGACTTGACTAGGCTAGCTCCTTCGGATTCGGACCCTATCGTAAAAGACGAATTTCTTCATTAATTTAGATAGATATCATATCGTAATGCATTTGAGTTTAGATCGACGGCTTCTTTACTTAGGCGAGAGGAAGAGATGTAGGGAGTGTAGGAAAGGAGTGCAATGCAATCTATTAAGCGAGCCGGCGAGCAAGTTAGGAATAAGGGGTAGGTCGGCGAATTGGTTGGCTGCTACAGACTACGCAATGGATCCTGGAGCGTATCCGTCTTCAAGAGGTGCTGCTTACGGGTCATTCGAGTTAAAAGCTTAGTCCACTTTGGCGACTGAAAGCTATATTTTCTTTTAGGATAGGGGAATTCAGAAAGAATCAGAAGGAGAGTTTATGATCATATTCAAAGTCTGCTTTGGTTCTGCATACTAAAGGAAGGAAGTCCGTTAAAGACAGGCCATAATGAGAAGAATGTTGTACCTGGGTAGACAAAAAAAGAAGGCTCAGACAGGATATAGAGTAGCATAATTACCTCGCTCATTACCCTTGCAGGTGCTCAATCAACAACTTCCATATTATTCTTACTTTATATAATAAGCAACCCAAGCGAAGTGGTCGGATCGATCTCTGACTGGGACTACTTCTTTTCACCAAGCGGGTCTCATGAATTAGGATTTGGCAGATAAGAAAACGAATCAAAGACTAATGCGAAGCATACGGAAAAAAAGATTTGACTTTCGCTTAGACGTTTGGAAATGAACAAGAGGCTAGCTATGGATTGACTTTCTCTCTCTCGTCCCATCGAACTCAGGCGCGCACTCATGCATTTCCGCTTCTCGACTTCTAATCTTATTCGAGATCAATAGATGCTACTTCACTTCTGTAAATCTACTACTTACTTTTCTTTTGGCTCTCCCCTGCACACACCTTTCTTCCTTTCGATTACCCGTGCGAATCAGGTTGGGAAGGAAGCATTTGTGGGGCATCCTGTAACTTATGATTTCTAGTTTAAAAGCCCCAAACAAAGGCAAAGTCTAACTTTGGAGCTAGATCCTCTACTTATCCTACTGTATTATTCTTTATAATGGATGGGATGGGAGTAAAATACCACTCTTGTCTTGTATTGTCTTATAACCTGGTTCCATCCGTTGAATTGTTGAGTACCTGCACATCCGACTATTGAACAACCTATAGAATATAGATAAAGAGGGTGCAAATCTAATCTTATATTATGTACATCAGAACGAGTCAAGTAAGTGCCAGTTCACAGGAAATTTAGTTTTGAGCTATAACACACAAAGAGCCTATGTTCCGAGGGACTCTCCTAAATGAAAGCTCAGAGAGCCTGGCTCAATCTCTTATCCATTTTTTTTTTATGTTGATCTCTTTTCGGGGGGAAACCTATAATATATAAGTCGGCGCCTAGCTGCAAGAATCTAAGAGAAGAAGAAGGGTCCCGAACAGCAGTAGCGCATAGGTTAGTCAGATCCATACCATCTGATCCGAGGTCTCTATCTTGCCTCCCGTCATCTCCTAAGTTAAGAACTGTTAAAGCAGGACCGGGAACATCTCAAGTGATTAAAAGTGGTCGATTGAAAAGAGTAAGTTAGGTTTACTACTTGTAAAGGAAGTAATAGAATATCGTGATTCGTTGTGAGTGATTTTTAAAGAAAGAGTCAAATTCATTCTTGTATAATAAAAAAGAAGGCAAAGCTAAGCTTTCCACACCACATTAGAATACCATTATTAAAGAAGAAGTCAATGCTAACCGTGGTGCTAGGAATGTAAGAAGGTGCAAGAACGGGAGCTTGCTCTGATATAATTATAAAAGAAATTCTTAATCCATTTTACTATCTAAATATAGTAGATATACTAACTTATGATAAGTGCTAGGTCGGATAGGGGCGCCGCAGAAGAAAGTCTTCCTTGTCTGGACGCCTGCGCCTTCACAGCGAGGATTCCCAGGGCGGGTGAAAGAAGAAAGTTTAGTTCTATTTAAAAAAGGGATCTCACATACATATGCATAGATATTAAGTAACAACAAAGTAAGGAGGCCGGTGGGGAGATTGAGCGATATCGAAATCTAGTGTAACTTACTCTACTATATTATAACATAGGGGGGGAAAGGAGGAGCGAACAGGCTCTTAAATTGGGAGGAATGAAGGAATGAAAAGCTCACCGGTCACCCTTAAATTCATTTGACACCATTTCAACTTAACTTGAACTTCTTCCAACGTAATTAAAGAACCGAGCCCCTATTATAGTCAAATACTCTTTTTTTTTTTCTCTAAGTCATACCCTCTGTCTGATACACGTCCCACTTCTACTTCCATTTAAATTCAAATGGAAGTAGGGTTTGATTCTCTATAATAGATGCTTAAGTAAGATGAATTAGCATTGCATTAGAATTAGATATAATTAGAGTAGGCTTTCGCTTGCTCGATGAAACTGCGCTGTCTACGAATCTATTTCTTTAGATCCCTTTCTTGGGCCCCTTTGCCTGGAACCTACCATCACATCCTATATACTAAGAAGTATGCTAGAAGATGAATCTTCTTTCCGAGCTCCCTTGCTTTTTAAAATTTATCAAAAAGGGGTACCTCTCTGCTTGACCCTGTTTATGTTTACACCTCACATATCATATGCTCATATGTAAATAAAGGAGGTTGGAACGGGGGTAGGATCACGACCGCAGAGTAAGATAGAAGCGTAAGCCGTCGAGCGCCTATACATGCTGCATGTCTATCGTACCCTTCAAAGACGTTATGCCTTAACCTCAAGTAAAGGGGAGCTTCTCATATGAATACTCATCTGCCTGGGATTGAGCGAAGGAGCGAGCAAGAGAGCGTAAGGGAGTTTAATAGCTCGACTCATAGGCAAAGGAAGCGAAGAGTGTTGGGCTTACTATGGCAGGAAGGAAGTCAAGAGGCACGTCCACCAAAGCCAAGTCATTCGTGCAAGGCAAGCAAAGACGCAGTCCAGCTCCAACCACTAGCAGTTAGTCTGCCCCCTTCAAGCCAGTAACGACGGAAGCAAGCTAGTCTCGTCGCCCTCATGCAAAATCTCTCTCACTATCGATTGAGCCATTATGAAAAACGAGAAATTTCACAAGGTAAAGGCTTGCTTTGTAGAAGTATGAAATGACTCACATATAAGTAAGAAAGGGGGAAAGGGATGGTTTCGAAGTGAGACGTGAATGAGAAAGGAGCGTCAGTGATTCCTGTTTTTGAGCCTGATCCTACCGAGGCAACGTCTTCATCAGACAAGCTAGGGCTAACAAGCCAACTGCCCTTTCTTTCCAGAGGATATTTATAGAAAACTCGATTCTAAATCTAAATAGGTTCAAGAAGTTCCGGAGGAGGATTCCGCGGATCATGTGAACAGGGGTTCGAATACAAATGGGAAGTGCCGTTCTTTTACGTATATATTCTATTGGGTAACCACTATCTTACTTATATACGTGGATAGGATTCTACTACCTAAGCTGCTGAAGGTGCTACGCTTGAACGAGACGAAGCGAAAGAAAATGAATACGTTTCAAAATCAGAAGAAGCAAGAGTGGGTGTGTCTTGAATGACTCTACCAACTATAAGTGCATCCCTCTATACTATATATCGATCCCGAAGTATAAATCTTCGCAGAGAGAAACCTTGACTTTGTGCATCGTGCGCTAGCGCTAAAGCCTCACTGCACACTCTAAAACAAAGGAGGCAAGGCAAATAGGTCAATGAAGTGAGATCTTGGAGGCATTGCATTACCATAGCTACTTAGAATGCTTTCTTCTTGGACTGACGTAGCGACCACCGTTAAACTTTTCAATCGCAAGAAATTCACTTGTTTGCCTAAGCTCGGTGAGGAACATAGCCCGCGTTTTACTGTATCCTATCCATAAAAAAGAACCGTAGTTAAAACTCATTACTTTTTAATCTTAAAAAGATAAGAGCTTCGTCTTTTCAGAAGTAGTATGCGTAGTGGCATTTTCTTCTTATAAGACATAAGCGGCAGAATTCTTATCCCATCAACCGCTAGGCTGTTCGTCCAAAGACGGTCTGCAATGCACAAACAACCACAGGTTTGATACAAGATAGAAGAATGTGGTCTAATCTATAGGAAGCCAGACCTTCCCGATGCTTTGCTGTTATAGGCTGAACGTCCTCAGTTTAAGTTTCTACTTAGGTTTCAACTTAATGCCAAAAAGGATGCGTAGGATGATCTTTGCAGGTGGGAGGTAGTTTGATGCGGCTGTCGTCAAGAGAAGAGAGCTGGCTCTCTATCGAATTCTTTCCAAGGGGAGGAGTGATCTAAGTGCGACAATCGCGTGTGCTTCATTTCAAGTTAGCGAATTCACAAACCGGCGAGTTTAAGGACTATACTAGCAGTGGCGGTAAAGAAGGCCTTCTTAAAATTAAACCAAGGAATACCTAGCTGGCTGGCCGTTCACAATTGGCTTGGAGAAGGCGTAAGGACATTCACGTCAAAAAGAATGCACGCCTTCGTCGATTATCTTCATTCGTCAAGGACAAGCTCCAGCGTTATATGAAGACCCTCTTGTCGTGATTGGTTGGTCGTGTGGATTGTGTGGACCCGGTTATATACCCTAGAAGAGGGGACCATGTGCTACAATTACCCTGTCTGAGTGCCCTTATTGTGCCCCTATTAAATAAAACGGGTATGCGAGGGTGCTTGTTAAACAGAGCGCGAATACCGGGGGTGGTTGAAGACATGCATAGGTATGGGATAATTCCATAGGTACCAAAAAAGAAGGGAGTCGAGCGAAGCCCCCCTCTAGAAAGCTCTTTTTACATCGAAGTCATATTCGTAGGCACAACGGGACTCAGTCTTCACTTAGTATAGCCGCCGCTTGCTGGTCTTGGACTTACCGACTTCGAGGCAATCCCTCGGCTGTCTTACGCGGAAACATTACCAATAGCTCTTTCTGATCAAATAAAGATGCTCAGGCCTATGTAGTGTTCTTACCACTGGTAAAGGCTTTTACGCGGCGAGCAAGAAAAAAGATATGGGTTGGTTCACTCCCTGCCCTGGTACAGCATACGAAAGAAAAGGTTACGTGTCCGATGAAAATGAGCTATCTATGAACTATGCATAGTGGGGGGTGAGGTACCGCCTTCTTAATTCCCGGGTTCGCTTCCAATCATCCGCCAATCTCCAAGCTGCCCGCCCAGAAATTATACCCTTATTTATAAAGGTCGAAGAAAAACAATCAAAGGGCCTAGCTACACAACTACTACTGAGATATTGGCTTTTCCGCTTCATGGGTGAATAAACTCCTTTTGAGTTTTACGTGAAAGAAGAATGAAAAAGAAAGAAGGCATTTTAAAGGTCCAACCATTATGACCGGAGCTAAAACACTGCTTTGGCAGGAAAAGCTCTTTTAGCCTTTTTTTTTTTTAAGTTAAGTAGAAATGTCGTAAGATAGAGAGTCTGCCTTCCCTTCGTCGAGGGGCTCCTTCGCGATAAGATATAAGCTCACAACTATAGAATGAGGGTAGTAAAGCGTACTCTGAATAAAAAGTACAGTCGTGGTAATCGGGAATCTTCGTAGAAAAGTTCACTTGCTTGATAGCCTGCCATAGAAAGAGGGCCCGAGGCACCGATCATTATATTCTTTTTCTTTCAAAAAGGATCCTTTTCCCCCAAAAACTAAGGGAGGTAGCAGCTGCTATTGTAGTAGCTAAGGGGCCGCGAAAAAGCAAGTAAATCTTCGGATAATGAGTCTATCCATGTAGAGAGTTCCCTTTTTTTCATCAACAGCTGAATCAACAGGAACTGCTTTGTCATCAAAGATTTTGACTTTTTTTTTCTCTTATGTAATTGTTGTGACTCTTCGTGGAGCGGAAGAGGCTGTACTTCTTTAGATTTCAGCTATATTATATAGGGACGGCGCCCATCTCCCTATCATCCGGTAAAGCTCCATTAACCACTACTGCTACCGCGCCTCTTTCGTAATCGAAAGCATCAAATTCTTCTTCGACGTCGGCTATCTCATCAGATGATTCGGCTTGATCGGATGGTTATGGTCGGACTTCTTATGTAGATATTTCTCCTATAGCCTAAAAAGAAAAAAAGAGGTTCTCCTTAGAGGGCTCTTCCGTATATGGCTTTCCTTTCCCTTATCTTCCTCATAAACTAGAACTCTTTCTTGTGATTTTTAATCCCGCATTTCCTTGACCCTATGCTTTTTTTCTACAAGCTTGGTCATCTCCATCATATCTTTAATCTGTAACTACCGGATCACCCTTCTCTTTCTCGTCTAACTGCCCTCTATCTTCGTATGCTATTTACACGTTGAGGATAAGTTCTCTTATTACCAGGCATGTCGTGTTATGTTCCTTTTTAGAAGAAGTCCTACCTTAGGTTCTAATATGCATACACCTTAGAAGAGTCTTTTAGTAATAGATCGGGAAATTTGAAATTAGCCTTTCGCGCACACAACACAAGAATAAGCAGTTCAAGCAAAGAAAGAAGGCTTTCAGAGGATGTTCGATCTTAAGAAGCAAGCGTAGCAGATGATCCCGGTTCTTCCAGCAAAGCAGTTAAAGACCTATAGCGTGTAGAGCATTTCGAGCACTGTAGTTAGTCTTAGTCGAGTAGTTTCTCTACATACTTTATGGGAAAGCAAAGATTCTGCTTGTAAGACCCGTAAGTCTAATTCTTTTCTAAGAAAGCGTCTTAGTGCATTCTCCTGGTGAAGTTGGCCTGATAGATGATTCTATTATACTATTATAGTTGATTGCTTAAAGAGTGAAGCCTGCGATTGCGATCGCTTTAAGTTGTGTGTGCCTTGTCTTGCATTTCCAAGGGAAAGGTAGTCGGGAAAGGTGGTCCAACTGGTTCTAGCTTCCCTTAGAATAGGATACCTGTACCTCTTTATATCTCTAACAAGATCTCTAAATCCTTTGCCTAACTGTTCCAGTTCTTTTTAGGTAGAATAAGGGAGCACTTGCCTCAAGTGAATAGTTCATCGCCCTATTAAGTTAAGCAAGATTGCATTCGTTACAACACCCTGCTCGATTGCATTGGCTTATGTCTCATCCGCTTGAACTGTCTTCTTTGCTTTCGCTCGTGCTCTATTAATTACATTCTATGGGCAGTTGGTAGAACAGCTGCTTCCCCGACTGCAGCTTTTTCTTGCGTTGGCAAACCCGCCATCTCATCTTATCTTACCCAATCATCAGTTCTTTCACGACCAACAACCCTTTTAACTGAATCTAGATTAGCGAAGGCTTTCGCGAGTTCATCTGTAACTACCCCTTGTCTTGTAATGCGAGCGGGCTTAAGAACGAAAGACGTGCCTACTCGGTTCACCCCTTCCTTTATGCCCTTTCTTATCCTTTCCACGCCATGGTATCAAGACAGGTTTTACCATTGGTATGTTTAAATTTAAGATTCTAGGTGTATTTTATATGGAGGGGGATACTTTTTTTCCTCCAGAGCTCAAACTCCACCGTCTTCTCGGCATCCCCGGGTTCTCATTCTCATGGATAGAAAAAGATCTGGTCACCTGGATGATCTGCAAATGCGTTAACTTCTTAGTATGTATGCTCCAGTCAGTAGTCCAGCCGCATTTTCTTTTTTCTGGCTGTTCCGGAAAGTAGTGGGTCCTCATTTTTGACCAATCGATCAGCTTTGTTATTCGTTATTGTATAATGAATGTAGTCAATTTACATGTCTAAGATAGCAAAGCAAGGTTAAGATAACTGCACATACAATTCCAAAAATTCTAAAAAATTCGTTTTGATCTCTCCGAATTGGGTAAGAAATGGCTTGTTTGGAAAATGGGCTAAGTAAGTGAACTCAGGTAAAGGCATGTGTGGAATCGTTGGCTCGGAAAGAAGGTTAGAGGGCGTGTTCCCGAGTGTGAGCATAGATAGCCTCAACAGCGATCTGTTCAATAAAAAGAGAATCTTGACTGTCAAATGGCTAAGGGAGTCTCAAAAGAGCATTAAACTCAAGGCCCTAACGGTAGGTAGTCGCAAACGCACTCGAAGTAGAAGTAGAAGAAGGGGGCGTAGAAGCATAAGTCCCAATCGAAGACGTTAAATAAGCTAATGATGGGTAGATAATTGAATTGTATTATATACAATAACAGTTCAGTTAGTTGATGATATATTCCTCTTTTTGCGTATATCTTAAGCCAGGCTTTTTTCCCTATATTTATAAAAAGGATTTTAGTTAAGAGCGTAGCCAGTCCAGCAGTAAGGAAAGCAAGATCAACAGGCGATTTACCCTACTTTGTAATGGAAGCAAGCCACTTCCTGACTAAAATCGTAAAAGGAAAAGGGAGCCCAAGCCACGACTACTATACTATGTTCGATAAATCAAATGGATATGCTGCCCGCAAGCTTCATTTAGAGATTTTTGACGCGTTAATGAGACACCACCTTCTTTCGATTTCTGAAGGACCTCAAATTTTACCTTTCTCGCTTTCTCAATCGTATAAAAGCAAAGTTGTTGAAGTTGAATATGATTATGTTTACGATGTAAGATGTAAGGCGAGAACTTGCTTGATATATACCATTCTTTCTTCGCGAGCTTAATTTTGGATGAGAGGACTAAACCAAACTCATTAAACAATAAAAAAAAAGTCTTACCAAAGGGGCCTTTCCTTTACGATGGGCCTATGATATGGTAGGAGAAAGTTCATGATGAACTTACCTTTTACATTAAAATTAGACAGATATATAAGAGTTGAGGGAAGGGACGCAATCTTCACTGTTGCTGACCGTGGCTAGACTGCTCCCTTCTTATTTTTCCATGTTGTTGGTAAACGAGAAAGTCCCGACAATTATAGCCAAATAAGAAATTAAAGGGCCAACCTTTCTCTTTATAGTCTAGCGGCTTTTGGTTGATAGAGTCTCCAAAAACTTTGCTTCGAGAGCTTTTTTCTTTTTCTGGTTTAACTAGAGTAGGCAAAATCTACATAGTCAAAGAGGAGAGAAAGCCAGCTACTTAATTTCAATCTGTCTAATCCTGCCCAATCATCGATTGAAAGCTCATCCCTTAAAGCAAAGTCCGAGTGTGATCCCCATCTTATGCTCAAAACAAAACCAGCTCCTGAGAAAGATTCTACTATTCTAATGAGTCATTTCGTGCCAGGGGAAAGCTTTCCTCTTTCTTCCAAATCGGAGGCTAAACTAAGATCAACAAGAAATGATTTGGCTTCCCTTAGTCAAAAGGTAACCTGGTGTTGATATAAAAGTGAGAACCATAGAAAGTCTAAAAGTCGTCAACGACGAAGGACATCATTTTGTATTGTTAATAGTCGCAAGCTCGACGTACTTTCATAGCGAGAGCCGTTGTTCCGAAGCAAGCCGGAGCATGGCATCTCTGAGCATCAGGCGCATGATCATGATAAGACGGCTGCACCGAGCCGTAAGTCTGGATATGTTGACCAGAATGATGATCCGGATGGAACGAGAGGAGGTCATCCTTTCCACGTCGCAAGAAAACGTAGAGAACGGAGAAATGAAACCTTGAGAAGACAATTCAATAAATGACTGACCTCTCCTTGGATCACTTGCATTAGGATAAAGAAGAAATAGCCGTCTTCTTTCTTAATTCTTAGATAGAGTGGTAAAGCAAGGGACTCCGAAGTCTTAAGAAAGGACCGATCAATGCTAACATTTGACCTATTAGCTTGCTGCCCCTCCGTCGAAGCTCCTCTATCCCAGAGATCGAGTAGACTCGGAACGAGTCATAGTGCTTTTCCAGTCATAGCTTTCGAAACTCCTAGACTCCTAAAAGGGAGATGAATGAGACTGACTGTGATATGTTCTTTCGGAATGCTTTCTAAATCTTCGGCCAGTTTGCTCTTGTTTTTGCTTAGATTTAGGAGATTAGGAATCCATATAGTCTAAAAGGGCCCCGGGGGGAAAGGGTAAGTTCTTAGTCTGGTAGTTTTGGTTAGGGAGGAGCGTCATGACTAAAATCCCTGTTTATATAAGAGCCCTGACCGAACTTATTTCAAAGACAAACTCCCACTTAGCTCATTGGTCTTGGGTTGGGACTTAGCCCAAAAACTAGCGCTTCAGCTGTCACGTCTGCTGGAACAGAGGACGAAGAAGCAGTTGACGTATTTACAGAGCTTCCAGAAAAGGAAAAATTCAACTTTTTATCCGGAGTCGAATGCAGAGATTGCTGCCCCAACAAAAGAAGTTTATATGGTTCCCGTTGGTAAATTATTATTCTAAAAGTAGAAGGATAGTCTTATCTCTGTCCTTTATACGGACTTAGACTAAGCGAGTGAACTTGTCTCGATGAAAGAGTAAATGAAGCCTCAAATGAAACTTCTTAAGACTCCTCCTCTCTCAAGGAGAGTGCTTTCTATACCACCCTTTTTTCTCCTTTTGATAGGTTTTATAAAAGAATTACAAATTATATTGTGCCTCTTTTTCGTTACTTATACTTTATTTTATAATATGGGCACACGCTCGCGAATGAGCCCCGCGTGATCCTTTTTGTTTATGATTCCATATCGACTCGACTTTAATTAGTGGCTTTTCGAACCAACTTCTGTGAATGAAGACGAGATAGGCGAATCTGTTTCAGAAGACTGAGAATCAACCTAATGGCCATCTTGGCTGGTGTGTTTAGCCGGAAACGTAGCTTCTTTCTTTTCTCAGCATATGCCGATTTCTTTTTTTTTTATTTCACTCCACTCCCGACGATTGAAAAGAGCAACCCTAAAGAGAGTAGGAGATTCCACTCGGACTCAAAGGACAGAGCTTCCGAAGAATTAAAAAGAGGTGCTTGCGGACTAAAACAAGACGTGCGAACTGAGGCATTGTGGTCCTTATTCCGGAATAGCAAAAAAAAATTCCAATCCTCCTTCAAAACTTTAAGACGAGAAAGAAGAAGAGCTCCTTGTGAGGAGTTCCGAATAAACTCTCAAGTTATTTTTGATCCCTTATTTGGTTTGACCAATCCCTTGGATTCCCTTCAGCCCTTTGCAAGATCTGTTCTAAAATAGATGGATAGTACTTGACCTATTCGCGTTGCATCTTAGCAGTGGCCCCGAGATATAACAGCTGAAAGCAGAGTTTGCTTTAAAAAAAAAGCGGAGTCCGCCTTAGCGCTTTGTCTATGTCTAATGCTTCATGAATTCTCGCCCATATCGCTTCGCAGGGTTGCTTGAGGATATAGGTAGGATCACGGATCCCTATTAAGTAAGTGGGGCAAGAAAAGCAGGATTATTTCAAGGATGTCCTTCCAGCTAGAGCGGGAGAGTTATATGAAGACAAAGCATTTGTCGAAGTCTTTGCCGAACCGGTCAGAAAGTGATAAAAAGGATTTAAATAGATATGCTCCTTGGCGGTCCGTCCCTGGTAAAGTCAAGTATTGTGACCAGTTAGCACAGAATTCATGAGCACCTGCTCTATGCTAGCGGGTGTACCTAGAGCTTGTGAATGAAGTGAAGCTCCCTCTCATTGCTCCTTCTTAGTCGAGTCTTGAGAGCAGCTTTTTATATGCGGGCTTGTTCATATAGGATTTTCATATAGGATTGTGTCAAAAGCTAAGTGCAATCCCGAAGAATTCTTCTATCTTTCACAATTATCAACTTAGGAGAAAAAAAAAAAAACGCATATAAAGCTAAAAGGGTCTCCTTTAATATGTATCGTTGGGGATATACTCAGTCGTCCTATGATGGACATCTCGTGAAGGTCGATTCGATGCCAGTGGGCTTTTGGAAAAAGATCTTAACTGTTGAAAAAAGAGTTGCTAAGAAGAGTCGCAAGGAATTGAAGCATCCCGAAAAGAGTTTATGTGGCTGGGCTAGTATTAGACGAATCGTTATTATATTATAAAGAAAGTAGAACGACAATTCCGTGTCCACACTATCCCCGATCTCGGAGCAAGGAAAGCATTGGGACATGCTAACTAAGCATGCAAGCCTTAGGGGGAGCGTAACGCTAGAAGGCAAGCTGTGGTTGATCGATAGAAGGCGCGAACCTTTTGCCTATTTGCCGAGCTTTACGTTGAGACTTTGGCCCGAACTTTCCTACGTTTATAGCAACTTCCCGCATAGCAGCATCCATCTCCTCATCCAGGCCGAGATATAAAAAACTTTGGTTTACAGAAAAGGCATAAAATTAGATCGAGAAGCAGAGCCCACGAAAATGGGACTTTTTTCATTTAATTTACTAACAGAGCTTTTGGCAACCTCCCATGGCCTGATCCGCTTGGCATAGGAAGGCTCATTTAATATATTTAATAATTTCAGGTAACGAGAAAAGGATGCCTGGCTTAGATTATGCCCTTTGGGCCGAAAGAGATCCCTTTCCCTTGGACCCGCTTTCTTGTCTTCGACTGCGTTTGCTTCGGCTAAATCCCTTGTTTTGAATGAGAATTCCTAATAGAACTAGGGATTTTGAGATATAATTTGCTAAAGAGTGCTTCTATTTTGGGGGTTAAATGCTGCAGTAGAGTCGGCGATTAAAACTAAAAAAACAATATACGTCTCGTCACGAGGCATGGTTCTCACGCAACCTTTTTCTTTACTATAAGGAAGAGTGCTTGTGTGGTCGATCAATAGAAGGGGATCTCGCGGCAGGCGAATTGGCCCAATTTTAACTCGTCGAACCAAACCGATAAGGAGGGTTTTTTTATCTTTATGCCGCCAGCATAGCCCTTAAGTCAGTCCGAGGACACCGGCGACCCGCTTTCGTGACTGAGTTTATTAAGTATTACTCCGCCTTAATTACTATGATTAAAAGGAAGGGCTTTCTCCGGACTCAGCTCTTCAAACCTATGACCAATGAAGTGAAGTGGAGAATGGGTTCGCCTTTGCCTGCACGAGCTACACGATCAGGTGAACTTGTTCCCAACTCGGTATTAAAAGGGCCCATTCCTAGGCGTGAAGACGAAACTTACTCAGGTATCGTTTTAGACACCTTAGAACTTAGAAAGGAAATCCTTTACTTTAAAGCTTTAAAGTAAAAAGTAAATAAGGAAGTCTATTATGCTTTGACGTGCGAACACGCACCAGCCCCCTTCTATACTT
This sequence comes from Silene undulata, assembly GCA_036897945.1. NCBI lineage: Eukaryota > Viridiplantae > Streptophyta > Magnoliopsida > Caryophyllales > Caryophyllaceae > Silene > Silene undulata. Next base: position 85,700 of record JAYMSE010000007.1, on the reverse strand, counting down.
CTGGTTCTGTTTTTCCAGAACGTGATGAGTCAGTTTGAAGAAAAAAAACTTGGGAATTTCGTTCGATTTCTCTTTCTCGGCTAACGAGATCAAACGCGTACTTGTTCTACTTGTTCTACTTGCTCCCTTTCACTCGACCGTTATCACAGGAGGACCCCTTTTTTTGTTAAGCTCCTAGCCTCTTCCCGCTTATCTTCGCTAGCAAAGGAAGAATTTTAATAAGCATTTGCTTTTGAACCTGGTGGTGAACCCGATGCTGCACCGGATGTAGCTGTGGAGGTTGAAGAAACTGGTACCCAATTAGATCTCTTTTTTCCATTCTCTTAATCTTTTTCTTTATAAAGCTAGAATTCTATTATACGTGGTTACCTACTTTCTTTAAAGTTTAAAGACTTGGGTTTGGCTTTTCGTCTTTCCAATTGCTGGTTAAGTCCTGAGTCCGATGAAGCAGTTTTTTTCCAACAGCTTGCTCGTGACTATAGAGTTATAATAGGCTGGACTTGGCTCAACTGGCAAGGTGAGGGATGCTTGCTCTTTTCTAAAAGAAAAAAGTTATATCCTTGATCCCACTCTGACTGAGTTTCCATCTAAAGAACTTCACTACCTCAGCTACTCTCTCTGTCTTGCTTTTATGTCCCCATTTCTGTCTTGATATGGGAAAGGGGGCCTCCTTGACTTTGACTGACTCATTCTTAGACTTTTATAGGAGAAAATAGTACAGTAACAGGAATTAAGTCAGAACCTGCTATCGAGATCAAGATGTAAAATACATCTCGAAAAAAAAGAAAACCAAGGATCCACAGAACGACTTAGAAAGTATATCTCCTATAAACGGTCGGGGGTCCCACACTGGCTGGAAGCTCATTCCCATTTGATTGTCCATCAAAATCTTTGACATATAAAAAACGGGGTATGATGGAGAGCCCCGCCTATATCTATAGAAGGCAAAAAGAGAGAAGAAGAGAAAACCAAGGGTTTCCAAAGGGAAGCCAAAACAACCTCAAACAAAGACAATCAAGCGCATGACGCGAGCGAAGTCCTTTTCGTTTTAAAATAAGGCGAGTTGTATTTTGCCGAGGACACTAGAAGAAATTCAGTTGTTGAATAGAGCCTTAGTTCTACTTGACCCCAATATTTTATGACACCGCTTATGATATGAAAGAAAACCTTAACGCGCGGAACCGAAACAAAAGGAAAGGCTTCAAAGAAAGATTTAGAGATCTAGCGGATTCAGTTAAAACAGACGATGAGGTAGCCGCAGATTTGAGAAAGGTCTAGCACCAGTTCCGGACAGCGGAATCATCCAAAGGAAACCTTCCGGTCTTTTTTACGTCAGTAAATTCACAAAAATCTTTGAACGGATAAGATCGATTCTCTTTTTTCTGCATACCTTGTAAGGGGGTTCACTTTGCCTCTAAAGGGCGGTATGCGCTACTTTCATTGAGAAAGCCACTGTCGAAGGATAGGTGGTATGGATCGAAATATGGTTTGCTGCCTTCTTTCTCAAGTGCTCCTTCTCACTAATTTAAGGATTGTTCGCGTGGAAGGGTTTTTGTGATGGATGAGACCGGCCTTGCCTTTGCCTACTGCTTGTGCGCTATACTAGGATTGAGGGCACTTGCTTGTTTGAGACTCCTACCCTTTGCCACGCACGTCTATACTCTCGCTACGTCTACTTTGCTCCTTTCGTCAGGAAGAGCTCCCTTTGAAGTCTAACCCGCTTGCTTTCTTTTTTTCTTAGGTAGCTGCCTCATGCAATTGACTCTGCTATCGACTTCAAAAATTTCTAAGATCTATTAGAATATATATATAGAGACAATCTATACTTCGGGAGTAGCAGGTTAAGTTCCGGTAGTGAGATTTTTTCTCTGATTCTTAGATCAAGCTCCGCTCCTTTTCTCGGGACCCTGGTATCGATCGGATCACACTGTAGAGGAAAAGATCAAAAAGAAGGAAATTGACAGGCCTGCCTTTCCCCGGAAATAGAGAAATATAGTAAGTCGGGGAAGATTCATTCAACCCTTTCGTTTATATAACCTTGACTGGTATCGTTCACTAATACAATAGTGAAGGCGGCCTTTGCCAAGGCTCGTCGACCAAGTCAATCAAAACAAAGCGCTTTTTGGAAGCGTAACTGATGATTGGGGAATTGGGTCTTCGCTTTTGGCAACTTGGTAAGAACTCCGTTCTAAAATTAGATTCCCATCCACTCCGCATCAATAGGTTTCATTTTAACCAATTACCTTTTGGGGGTAAAGAGGATAAGGAGAGGGGGCGATTAGGCTAACCTCTAATGGGATAGTAGAAAGTAGGGCCTGCATAAGCACGTGTTCTAAAGATTCCTTGCATAAAGATCTTATCTGCGCTTTAAATTAAACCGGTGCACTCACTCGCGTAGTCAGCTGATCATCCAAGACGAAGCTTAATCTCAGGCTCTTGGCTAATCTAAGAAGTCCTCGTTCCTCGCGAACACTCTCGACCATAGTACCAGCAGCACGACATAGAAGAAGATGACGCCGGCTAGCCTTTCCTTTCGGCCTATTATTAGACTATTGCATCGGCAACCTTGTTTATCTTGTTAATTTTTTTTATAGCTTGTGTATGCTCCATAACATAAAAAAGCTATCTTCGTTCAGCAGCATTAGACTGATTAGCTAGTAGTTGGTGATGACTATCTTGCTTGAACGAAGACTCTTCTTCCAATAGCGCATAGTCAGATGCATTGGTGTCCACTTCAAATGACTTTCAAAATCTTTCTCAGGCTGATGGTTCAGGTTATGATGGTGGTGGAAAGATAGGTATTCAATAGCCATACCATGAGGAAAAGAGGCGAACTTCCTAACAACTGCTTTCTCGCTCTTCAGACGATCGTAACCTCCTAGCCGATCTGTCTTGCTCGGATTCTCTTTGAAATCACACTTCGCTTGGCTTCTTTCTCTTGTACACGCCTCGCCTCTTTTTATACATTGTTGACCTGACCCGAAGCTTCATATGAAACTAGAAAGAGAATTCCGGGCCCAGGGATTCTCGTTAGGTCCGAAGGGTCCGAAAGCAGGCTCGCGTATTTATAACAAGAAAAAAGGAGAGCAAGATAGGTTCTTGCCCGAGGAGCTAATTAAGAAATGAATACGCTGGCTTAATTAATTTTGGAAGAAGAAGACATTGAAGTAGCTAGATTGGCCCGTAATTCTAGCTTTCAAAGAAGATTACCTTGGTCAGGTTACAGTCTTGGTGAATTCCCTTACTCATTTTCAGAATGAATTGCATCTAGGGATATATTTTCTTGAAAAAATGGAGAAAGACTTTTTGAACTACGGCTCGATTCTATACTAAAGCGACACCTTCTAAGGCTCGGTACAATAGCACAAATCCCTTACTAAATGAGACCGGCCCATATTCTCAATCTCTAAAGCACTTCCTTGAGCCTTCTTATCTGCATCGACTAGCTATGAGAACGTGCCCTCTCGCCTAAGTCAGGATCAAAAAAAAGCTTGGAATTGACTGGTAATTTTGGTCATTCGAAGATTTTTATTAACAAAAAGACTTTTCGAGTGTGACCATTAAGATTAAACTTCCACATCTTTTGACTATATGATAAGTAAATCAAACTCTCCAACCATCAGACTCTGGAACCCCCCTCAAAAAAATCTAATTCTAAAGGGTGCCCGCTTTAAAAATCAGCATCATTAGATTCACAGCCACCTCTAAGCAGACTCATTCTTCACACTTTCTATATCTATGAGAGACCCTTTTCTTTCTTTCATAATTAGAATTAGAAGGGTGCTCGAAAGCGCGTACGGAAAAAGCTGGGTCGGGACAAGCCCGGCCTTCTCTTGATCTTGCAACCATGCTCAGCCGAAGCTTTAACTGAAGCTGCTGTTGGAGATAGAGATATATAAGAAAAAAGTAGAAATTCAGTTGATTGAGTTCAGTAAGATTTCTAAGCAAGCATCGCATCGATCGGGGTCAGAGTCCGGAGAATACGAATGGGAAGACCTCAGATCGTTTTTTAATTCAGAAATTTAAGCAGACGTAATAGAAAGAAAAGGGGGATCGTCTTCTTTCTATTTCTTTTAAGCATAAAGACGAAAATGAAGCCAAAGGAGGAATCTTTCTCTCACACTAAGAGAGAAATTACGCTGAATCTCGAACCCTTACCCTTGGTCTTGCTTGAAATGGTAGCATGTGCTAAGACTTAAGGCTCAAATAAAGAGAGTCAAGAAAAGGATCTCTTCCTGGAAGACAAAAACCTAAATCGACATAAGTCAAAGAAAAAAAAAAGAAAATGAAATTTTGGAAGAAAGTTAAACTTTGCATGCACCTGTTGCACGAGAAGCGAGAAGGAGGTGGGATTGGAGATAAGCAATCTCTTCTATTTAGATTTTGGCCTATCCATTGGTCGACCCAACCGATCAATCGAAGTTCTCTCGAGTGAAATCCTTTGAAAAAAGAAGCGGGTGCTTTTGAGTTGGAGTTTGAGGAAAAGAATGGCACTTTCGGAAAGCAAAAAGAAAAAGAGAGCAGTCTCGGTAAAGGAGAAACCTTCTCCTTAGAACATAAGAGAGAAAAAGGGTCACCCAAGTAATTGCTAGTGCGAAGACAGCCAGTTCAAGGTTGGTCTTCCTGACTAAAAAAGTGGTTAAGCGCCAAAACGCACAGGAACTCTACTGAGTTGTTCAAAAGAAATAGGACCAGTGGAGTCTCTTGTCAAACCTGATTCTTTTTATGTCTTTAATTTAATATACTGGGTAATTCCTCTTTCTTATAGAATGACAATGAGGATATAGGCCCTGCCGAAGACGGGTGAGTCGGGACGGGGCGCGAGGCTCAAAGACTTGAAATGGTATTGTCAGGTATCTTGTGATCCTGATATCGCCTTACAAAAATTCTTGGAGAGAGCTCCTGTCGTGACAAATTTCTAGAATCTTTGATCGTTGAACGAAGAACTCGTTCGATTTGATTGGCTCTGGAAGTGCTATGACTTAGTGGGCCAAATAACAACTTTGTCTCATAACATTCTAAGATCATTTGAGTCATCAACAGCTAGTTCCTCTAAATACTCAAAGAAAAGGGCGGATCGCTTGACGTAATGTAATTAAAGTAGTGGTTGGATCGATGACTTTCTTGGACGATCGTGGCAGGAATGAAGAAGAAATAGAATTACCAAATGTCTCGTATTGACCTGACCAAGAGTCAAAGGCTGATCTAGCAATCAAAGTTAAGTTCGGAGGTTTAGTCGTCATCTCCTTACAGCGTACCCTTTCTTCGCTTGAGGCAAGATTCATCCAAAATCTGAAATGCATTTATCTTCTACAAGGTCCCGTTATATATGCTCTTAACGAGAAAGAGGAAGTTGCCAGGTTCACTACATAGTATACTAGACTAAGACCAAGAGGAAAGCTCATCAAACTCCCCAACTGTCCTATGCCCGAACTAATTTTTGTCTATTAGGGGCGAAATGCTTGAATAACAGCAAGTTACCGCACCAGTCTTTCCCATTCTTGCGCTCCTTTGATCTCCAGCCAATGATGTGAAATTCTTTTCTTATTAGCTCTCCTTTACTACAGCCGAGGACCGAAGCGGTCCTCCCTCTCTTTTCAATCGAGCCTAATTCCCTCTCGTATGCACTCGAGTCTTTCTTTCCCCTTCGTACCTCAGTTGAGCATTTTCTACCTCCCCCGAGTCTAGCGTCTTACTATAATATACAGTAGTATAGTAAAAGAAGATAGATAATACAGTCTACTGCAAGATGGAAGACTACGACTTAATTCCTACGAGAGTTCTAACACGAAAGGTTGATACCGCAGCAGGGCTTTCAATTTTAAACAAACTAGCATACATAGTGTATACGTTCTTTTCTTCGAAAAAAGTTTGAAGTCTTTACCGGCTTTACGATCAGCATAGTGCTTTCAACCCCGGCTCTAGTAAAATAAAGGGGTGGGAGTTGTTGATGGGCGCAAGGTCATACAGTGGAAATTTTTCATTCAACCGCTCGGCGGTCTCTGGCTACCTCTTCTAGAACCTCTCTAATATTTTCGTTAGAAAGCGCTTCTACGAAGGCTCCTCTTCTCAGTCGAGCTCATTCTCATTAAACCCCTATCCCGCTGGTCGACCTTGTTACCTTTCCTCTCGCTTTGCTCGACCTCTTTTCTCTCTCCTCTCCTTGTCAGTCGAGCTCTTCCCCCTCCCGTTCCAGCAGCACTTCTGTATCGAGGTGCAAAATCACTAAAACTAAAAGGCTATTCAACTCTTATGTAATGCTCTTTTATGCTTTTCACAAACTACTATATTGCATTCCTCTCACTTCGGTTGAGTCATTCAACCAAGCATAGAAGGTTAAAGGTTGCTTTATTCTTCCAACAAAGAAATTCTTCTTACTGTCTTTTGCCGCCGATCATTTCGTTGAGATCTGAGCTACTTTCTTTTCCGCAACGCCCTCAAACTGGTCCTTTCTTACTCCTCCTTCTTCTGCATAGTTTGCTTTGCTATAAATGTGTGGCTATCCCCCTTTCTTCTATTCTTTCTCTTCTACGAAGCGAGAATTCGCCCCCTGTTCATATTAAAATGTGCGAAATAAAAGCCGTGTGGGATCATGGACGAGGAAGATTCTGTCTCCAGCAAGGTCCAGACAGGCGAGAAGAGAGCTCTGATAGCCGGTAAACGAAGACTAATGCTTAATCCTTCTTTACTTTGGCGCTGGTCTAGTCTTGGTTTAGCGCGTTTAGGTCTTAGAGTTATGGAATGTTTACTAAAGGGGGCTGGAATTAGGAGAAGCGAGATTACGAGTAAGAGGCCGAGAGTGGCGAGTCTTTTTACTATGGAGAACTCAATTTCTAAGGGAAGGGCTTGGTAACTGTCGGCGGGGTAAAAAGAAGACGAAGAGAGAGAATAGGTATAACAAGAGGCCCTTTCTTAAGTGGATTGGGGGATAAAGTAGGGTAGACGGGACTCGTCCAGTCGCATTCAGTCAGTCTAATTCTATGAAATTAATATCTCCTTAGTCAAAAGTCAACAGATGGGCAGGTGAGGTAAGATCAAATACAATTGCTGAGCTGACGAATTTACTTTTCTCAGGAAGTCACTACTATAGAAAAAACTAAATATAGTATAACAACTTAAAAAGCCCAATGAGAGACAAGACAACGAACTCTCACTCGAAAGTTTAAGTCGAGAGCTGTCCTTTACCGGGGTCCCTTGGAAAATTGTCCGCCTAAATAGAGGATGCAATGCAGATTCTTAGCTGAATCTTGACTCCTACGTCTTTAATTAAATAAGGATGCTTATGTATAGATAGGCCTCTTTCCTCACAAAAGCGGACAAACTCATCTTGGATCATGTATGAAAAGAGGTAGAGAAGGGACCAATCCCTTTATATGGTATGGCTAATCTCTTAGTCTTAAGGTTACGTCGTCTCAAAATTAAGAAAAGCGCTTCGTGATCCCCGGCTCGGTTACGGTAAAAAAGAAAGAGCCCTATAAGAACGAAGCACTCGCTCTTCAACAGAAGGTGCGATATCTACCTACTTTAAAGACTTTGAATAAGGGTTGATTTAGAACTTCCAATTAGGATGCTCGGGTCAGGGTTTTACCCCTCTGAGAGCGTCTGCCTATTTTCGTGGGCATTAATGGCCAAGGTAGCGAGGAAGCGCACTTTTAACTCAAGGCGAACCCTCTCTTCCAAGAGCTAAAGCAGGACGCTGAGAAAAACAAAGATCTATGTAAGACGGTATAACAGAAAAGAGAGGGAATACTCGAAAGACTAAGCAACTGCTCTCTATCTTATTTAAGAATCGTTTTGAAGCACCCACACACCGCATCAGCCACTGGCGCCTTTACTGCACAGCCCGCCGGATTGGTTGCAAAAGCGGACTATTTGACCGGTCTAAATTAAGCTAAATCTACACCCTTATTGTTCCTCGCATTCGAAGAAGCTAGGCTCCCTATCTTTCATTCCATGTCTTATAGTTTCATATTGCGGCATATAAACGGAGCTTGGTAAATCACAGCGCATAAAACCTTGCTGGCATAGAGATTGTACGAAAGCGCAGATACGCCCGAAACGCAGCAGAAAAGGATGCACCTGACGCAGCAGAAGTTGAGCATGACCGTAGTTCTTGGTCGGCAATGCAAAGAGACAGACCTCTTTATCCTCCGGGGGAATCCCTTTCCTTTTTTTGGTTATAACAAGGTCGACCTTATGTAATGTGCTTTCGACTGAAAAGAGTCTAGTAAGCTAGTACGAGAGTCGCCTTTCCTTTTTCTAACAAAGGATCTATCGAAGCCTTACCTGCTATCTTCTTCCGCATCATTTCAAGCCTTGGGGCAGCCGGCTGTTACCTAAAGTGGGTAGCTTTATTCTTCTTTGTCTTTTACCACTACTCTTCGCCGAAGCGCTACCATTGCTCACGTTCATAGGCGCATAATCCAAGGTCTCGTATTATATATAACGTAGATTCTCATAGAAAAGGGTCCGCATGAAAGTAGGCTAAAGCCCCAAAAGAATACAAGACGATATAAAGTTATAGATTCATCAAGAAGGGAGTGAAAAAATGCGTATTCGTTCCTAAATAAAGGCCTTAACTTTTCTTTGAGCTCGGGTTAGCTTTCTTGATCTTATCCTGTTCTTGTTCAGGTTCGGCTTTGTATTCGTAAGTAGAATGAACTCAACCCAGCATAGCATTTCTCTTGGTGGTCCAGTTCTCGTATTATTTTTGCTGGAGCAAGCTTCCTGTGGACTTCGTCTCGACATCTTTGATAAGAACGAGGCGTTCGCGAGCTTTCTTTCCTTGGATAGGGTAAAAGATCCTCGTAGAAGCCTTTAAATATTTAAATACGAATACTAAGAAGAAAGAGAGAAGTGAAGCCCTCAACCTTTGGTTGGGAGGTGGGCGGTTGGTTACCACTGGTCGAAGAAAGGCCTATCCTTCTACACGTCGTCCCGAAAGTGAAGAGTACTCTACTGCACGCCAGCCGCCGGCACCCGCTCTTTGAAAAAAAAAATATATATATAAAGGCTTCTCTCGAACCCCAAGATTCATTCGCCCCTTCGACCTCGAAGCAGCTTTCCTTAAGTTAAGAAAAAGAGAGGCTTTCCCGAGCAGGTAAGGACGATGAAGGCGGGTCGACGGCTACTACTATATATTAAAAAGTAGGATTAGATACTCTCACACGAGATTTAGAATTAAACGCTTGGTAAAGTTTTGAACTCGTATTATTGAGGTTTGCTTACTTTTTTCTGTTTTGAGTCCAATTGGAGTTCAGGCAGAACGAAGCTTCGCTCCTCTCCTCGCGCCTTCTAGTCGACCTCGTCCCTCTCTTCATCGTATTCACTCGAGGCATGTTATACCTTCTTTTCAGTCGAGACATTTTACCCCGTACCTCAGGAGATTTATCTGCCTCAACCTCTGCGATTATCTTTTAGAGGGTCCCGTGTAAGAGTCAAGTTAAGCATTCTTGGCCTATCATTGTGGGTATTGGCTGTAAAAGATTCTTTACCTTGATCCAGTTGGTTCGTTCTTTAGGTATGTTTTGCTTTCTGGAAAGTAAAGCCCTCATTGGTTGGGCGGTTGGTTACCACGGGTCGAGACCTCTTATCTTGATTGAGTAAATCCTTTCTGAACTCCCTTCTTTCTAAGTACCTTACTGACTAAAGGTGGTTTACTCGGGGTATCGAAACCGAGCTTAAAGGTCTATTGCGTGATAAACTTCCTCATAACAACAGGATACTACGGGAAGGCTCGTTTCACAGCCAAAAAAAGAATGAAAAGAGTAGCTAATCTAGCCGCAACCAGCTGCCTTTCACATCGAAATATATAAAGAAAGCCTATTCCCGGTGCAGTCCTCGCCGGCAGCAATCCTTCTCACAAAACGTATATCTACTTACGATATAGCATCTTTTTTGATTATTAGTAAGTCTTCACCCTTCTTTAACAAGAAACTAGAGCCACTATTTTCACAAGTATACGCTGTCTACGAGCACTTGATTCCGTCTAGATAGATCCAAGAGTTCATCGGCAAGCCCGCCTTCATTTAAACTAAACGAGTAGGAAGCGCGCAGGATATAGCTCAACGAATTCTGATTCTCTCAAACCACCTTGACGGGAATTAGATAAAATTGAATGCGAGAAAGGAGATAAAAGCTGTCTTGACTAGGCACAGGTCGAGCTTGCTCTCGTACAGACCTCTTTACTACCATCGGTCGAGCTTTATAATAAAGATGAAAGCGCCTCCTCCCTAGCTAACGGCTGAACAAGAAAAAGTGAAAGAAGCCTCTCCACCCCGTGCCCCACCCCAAAGAGCACGAAGATCAAGCACAGTAGCGCTTTAAGTGGTTTGTATCCGTCCCTTGACATTCCTCATCAAAACTTCAACCGTCCCAGTGAGCTTTTCTTGTTAATCTGTAATGGTCGCACTCGAGCCTGGCTTCTTCCTTAAGATTTCACTTCTCTAGCAACTTAGGCTGTTTCGAACCCTTATCTAAGACACAAAGACAGAGAGCAAAAACTTTTTTTAATTCGATCTGACGGACGGTACTTTACCATTCAACACTCCCCTTCCTTCGCACCTCCGCCGGGCCCTTATCTACTCCCCCTTTCGCTTTGCTCGAGTCTTTTTAATCTTCGTACCTCAGGAGATTTATCCGCCTCTTCCTCTCTCTACGCTCGAGTACCACTTCGGGTAGAACAAGGTTCTGCACCCTATCTCCTTGTCAGTCGTTACCACTTCGGGCTTATCTTCTTAACAGAAGACACCACAAGTGCCCTCTCCCTTTGGTCGAGTCTTTATAAATCCTTTGGTCGAGCTCTTTCCCTTCAAACTTTGTTTTCACCACGAAAAAACAACGCGGCTAGCGTATTAACAAATCTCAACAGTCAAAACCTTGAGCGTTATACGGACCGCACTCCTTAAGACATGCCATCACGTGAAGTTCGATCATTATATACGATAACTCTTGATTCAACTTTCACATCGGGGAACCTTCTTCCTTGTTTTCGTTCCAAACGCTATGCTCAGTCAAGAAGTCCTTGGAACGAAGGTGGGAGAGACGTCAATGAACAAGCAGCTTTCGCCAATGATAGAGAGAAAGCCGTAGAATGAACCTATGTGTCTCCCTAATTTCACAAGGGATGCGCGTAGTAGGTTTCGAGGTGGGCTATAGAATGGCTTGCTTAGCATGATCAAGATGGGTTATTAACCTCAAAAAAGTCTTGATTTCGGGCCAAGCAAGGATGCTGTGCCGACCTATCAAGCGGGAAACTTTACCTTACCTTCCTTATCTCTCTTGTCCACTTGCTTGACCTTTGCTGCAGGTATAGGCCTACGAGTGCACTTATAAATCTGTTCGGACAGGTCCCAGTAGCGTGGGCCAATATAATTTACTTTTCCGTAAAAAGCTTTGCGCCTTAGTCTCGTGGGTAGGGGTGCGATATTGGTTGTACTTCTTTCTTTCCCCAGATTCTTAGCAAATAGGGAAAGAAGAATAGTTTCAGTACTGGCGTTAGTCTTCAATTCTCTTAAATGGCAAATCTTTGAGAAAGCGAAAAGGGGAAGATTTGAAAACGAGCATTGCGGGTGGAAATAGCATTTCATGTCAAAAAAGACTGGGGTTTGACAAAACTACGATCGCACCACTTCAAGTTGTTCAAGAAAGCCAAGCATTTGCAGGAGAATGAGAACAAGAGGCCATTCGGGAGGTTGCTTTTCAACACGCTAAAAGAGAGTTTGTCCTCTTTTCAAGCTCAAGCCTGTACACCTTTTAAAAACCGAAAATCAGTAGCGAACCCTTAGATTTCGTCCTACCTTTGCTGTCCTGTACTCGATCCAAAATAGGAAGGTTCTTGAACTACTGGTACTGGAGCTATTCGTGATCGAGCTGCAACTGCTTTAGGGTCAGATTCAACCTAACTAAGGAAAGAACATTCCACTCCGGTACCTACCCTCGCTCCTTTCATCAAACGGTACTTTCGGCCAATTCGCTGAAATGAGCCGACTGCTAAAGAGAGGACGACAGACGCTCAACCGTAAATGTCCAAGCCTAACTGCTCGAAGAGGAGTCGGAAACCTCCTTTTACTTTATTGATGTACCTCTCTTTCGTACCCACTGTACTTTAGGGTTAAAAGTTTTTCCAACAACCAGCGGAGCAGCTATGAGGAGAAGCATATTTTGCTGAGGAAGGTATTTAAGACCATCTAAGCAAGACGACCTATCAGAAGGATCTCTTTGTTTGGTTTTAAAAGGGGGGAATCCTTTTGATCCAGCAACTTTGCAGCCCCTTTTACCGGATGCCAAGCCCTATAGAGGCAGGTTCGCTCTAAGTCTACCTGTTATAGTCTCTTTTTAGGACAGCTTCGAAGGACTGCAGCGATGGACCTTCCAATCCCGCTTGCTCTCTGCTATCTTCTAACTAGACCACCCCCTTGTAGGAGCGCCCCTTCAATGCCGATATCTTGCACAGAAGAATTTCACACGGGACTGCCTTCAAATTATAGATCGAGTCACGACGATAAGTAGAAATCTCCCTAGAATTGGTCATAGCAATGAGGTGTTTAGTTAAAATCGAATAGCTCAGGACCAATGAATAGCCGCTAATGTAGGAAAAGAGCATAGCATCCACTTTAGAATAGAGGTAAACCCTTGTTCTGTTCTTGAAAAAGATGTCTAATCCAAAACGAGCGCTAACGACTGCTCACCAGGCTTTCTTCATAGAAACCTTAAAGCTCATTATAGGCCGCCCCGGTTTGGATATAGAAGGATGGGATTTGTTTCGTACAGATAGATGGGGCTTTCTATCCTACTAGTAGCTTGTTTTAAATCATGACACTCTTCTTGTCTTATATATTTTCCATAATTGTAGGTTCACTGGCTTGACCAACTGGTATGTCTCGTCCGATAGGAAGTCAGGTCTCTAATAACGGGCTAGCGGAGCTATAACATAGGAAGGGCTCGACTCATCTACCTAAAAAGATGGGACTGGGACCTAGGTTTAAAAGATATAAGATCTAAAGGTAAGAAAGCCTCAACTGACCCGAGCGAAACAGAGGAGAAAGAAAGACGAAGACTATGAGGGAGAGGAGAGAGGTGAAGACCAAAGCGAGAGGGAGGAGACTGAAGTATGAAGGATAGAAGAACAGCTCGCCTATAAGGGAAGGGGCGAAGACATACCTTGACTTTAGTTTGGGGAACAACAAGAAGCATTGCCAACTAGAGACCTATAAGGAGAATCTGAAGAAGATTATAAAATTGTGCGATTGCGGTAGGTCCTACAGAGTTTGCTGAGGTCTAACCCTTTGATGAATTTTTACGTTTTAGAAGTTACGGGTGAACCTGGGGTGATGATGGAGCTACTTATGACAGACAGTCTTCTACTAGTGCTAAAGAGAGAAAGATCTAAAGGATCTTGTAATTTCAGTCTAACAATAAGACAAGGGATTAGTAAGTTACAGTTATATATACTAAAGCCAGAGCCGTGGAAGAAGAAAGCAAATGTCTAATCACGAATATTCCTCAAGGGCCCTTTTTTGAAAATTTCTGTCCTATTTTACCGGTCTGGAAGCAAAAGTTGACGAGATTTTGTTTAGTACTGTCTCGATTCTAACCGGTATCCGATGATGCTTTGACCTGAAACAGGTGCTTTGATAGAGGGGCGTCTCCCTGTCCCTCTTCGAGCCTTTTTCTTTCTAACCTATATCCTTTACAGCCCCCGCTCCTTCATACTTCAGGGAAGCGTTTTCTACCTCTGACTAACGCTCGAGCACCTTGTACCTCTCCTTGGTACTCTTTCTTCAGTCATAGGGAATAGCCGCAATTATATTTGGGGGTGTGTCAGAACGGTTAACCCAAACAAAACGAAAAAGTAGGACTTTCTATTTATCTTCTCTCCTCTCCCTGTGGTCGAGTTCGTACCTCCCCTCATCGCTGTGCTCGAGCCTATCTCATTAAACCCCTATCACTAAGGCACTTCGGGTCTTCTCCTTGCCAGTCGAGCTAATTCATACTTCAGTCGAGCCATTTAAACCTCTCCCTCTCGCTATGCTATGCTCGAGTCCTTGTCACCCACCTCCTCTCCCTTTGGTCGAGTCTTCTCCTCTCCTTCGTACCCCTGTCGAGTCTATCTCCCCCCTTTCACGCCCACTTCCACACGCCCTATCTTAACAAGGATTGAGAACGCTTCTATGAATTTCTTGATGAGGAATCTTCAAAAAGCCGGGGGTAAGAAGAGTCCGCGGGATTTTCTGAAAATAAAATCTATTTCGCGTAAAACCTACTATTTTCACACCTAGCCACCCACAAGTCCTCCACGTATTTTGCTACACACGAGAACAGTGCTTTCGGCCGATTAGATCTTATTTAGTTAATTCGTTATCTTTTTTAAGAGTTGCGGAAAGATTTAAAACTGTTCATTTTGCACCCGACTCTCCCCTTTTTAATCCATTACCTCCTTTGCATTACTATGAGGTAGCTTACAGGCTTTATGTTCTTATCCTGTCCTTTTAGGCCTCTCTTTTTCGGGCCCCACCTATTTTAAGTAGGCTATGCCCGCGCGAAAAGAAAAGTTAACCTGCTAGCATTGAATATGAAGTCAACGCCGCTATGAGAAATTCTTTGGTCTAGAATTGTCGTTCATTTTTTATATGCCAGCCGTGTGAAGCCGCGTAAAGGAAGCTTCTACAGATGATCCTGCAAACAAGTTTCGGGGTGGGACGATTTTCCTGTCTTATCTATCCGCATGGAGAGCCCCCTCAATTTACTTGAATTTGTCTAGGTCTAGGTAAGTGACCCATATGGAGTGGAAGGCCGAATCTATTCATTCTATCAAGACCTTTTCATTCGAGGAGGAAGCTCGACTAAGAGGAGAGTGGCGAAGCTACTCAAGCGTAGTGAGAGGGTGAAAAAGAATGCCCAAAAGCGCAATGGGACGATAAAGGCTCTATACCAGTATAAATGCCACTTTGTTAATAAGTTAAGCAAAAGGGAACGCTAGTTCTGACTTGTTAAAACCATCTCGTTGTTTTTGTTTTTATATACGTATATAAGAGGTTCTACCCGTGCGGGACTCGGCTGTAAAGGAGAGGGCTGGGATGCTAAGGTTCTTGTCCATTAACCTGTCAACGAATCTTCCTTAATCTAATGGAACGAGTAAGCTTTCTTAATTCATCTGCTAGACACAAAGCATGCTCGCTTCATATGGCAGGCACGCCCTAATAATAAGAACGACCAAGACATATACGCCACATCCGTATCTAGATCAGAAAGGTCCCGTCGCTAACTTCCTACATATTAGAGCGGTTCCCTGTGACTCTCGGGAATGAATAGGGATAGGTAAAAGAGCTTTGATCCCATTCCAACGTAGCCTATAATTAATCCGTAGATTATCAGATGACTGCTTTGACGTGATCTTCTCCAGCCGCAGTTTCATCAGTAGTAGCCGTCGTAGAATCCAGGTCCTAAATAAATGAGAAATTCCTACTATCTTTATACAATGTAGTGGTGTGATATAGTGCAGGGCCTTTCGTTTGTCGATCAAAGACCTATTTTAAAGTTTATTCAACTTCCTCATAGGCCTTGTTATAAAGTCAGCGGGTGTTTATACCTTCTTACTTGTTTGCTTACCCCAGCTTTAGCCCCCTATTTCATCTTTCTTGTGTAAACAGAGCTGGCTTTGATGATAATTATTATAGGCTCTGGTAAGTAAGTTTCGCCCCCCTCTCTACTCATCTCATCATTATGCTTCTTCCTCTTTTGACCTAAGTTTTCATGCCTTCTTTGAGCTTAGACGAAAACTTATCTCCCTTATGATGCCCCGAGAAAGGAATGGTAGGATCGATGCTCCTCTCTTAATTCTTCTTATTTATCCTCGAGGAAAAGAAAAGGTATACAAAGGTAAATCGCACCCCACTGCTATATAATAGGGGCTTGCTTCGCATCCCGACTCCTCATAGGTCCTTTTACTATCATCTCCAACCGTAACATCGCCTACAGCCTCTCTTCCTGCCTAGGGTTCAGCGCAGCTGCTTCCCCTGTTATTGCATCTTGTTTTAGATTCCCTCTATATATCCACGGGTAAGGCTAGTAGTGGTAAATGGGTTATTCATTCCTTTGTAACTGTAGCTACTCGATCACCTGGCGTGCGACCCCCTTCTTACTGGAGCCCGTGTCTGATGCCCAATCATCGGTAGTAATTCCTACCATCAGCCAGTAGTTATATAAGATTTCATATGTATAGTAAGTATGGTTACAGGTTGGGGTACATGAATCTAGGGCAATAGGAGCCTTTCTTTCTCCACACCACCCGCTGAACTACTCTTTCACCCACACGTCCTCTTTTAAAAGGGAAAGGGGCGGATACACGACTTTCATCTAGGACAGCACTCTTGTAAATAAGTGGGATACGCCTTCCTTTCTTACCTATGAGCAGGATCATCTTTGTCTAGGTAAGCTTCTTCTTCTATCTCAGGAGTTCGGAGTCGGAACCCCTCTTTTTCTTTCTTTTTCTTCCTCGAAGCTTTTATATCGATAGATATTTGAACTCTTCCCTCATTGCCTTAGGATTCTTCATCGAGACAAGCCCCTTCAGGAGGAGGTTTTACTGAAGCGGAGGTGTAGGTAGAAGGCTGTTTACATCTGCTGTGCATTGGACAATCAATCATATGTATGGAGAAGTAACTGCCACATCTCAAGGAGAGGTAAAGTCAAGTGGATCCCCGGCGACTCTCTTTTCTATATAGGGCGGGCGGATCCTCGGTATCCTGATCTCCAACATCCACTACCCTATCTTGGGACATCCACGACCCGGTCGAAGAGATGCGATGATTGAAGGACCTGGCTACGCCATCATCATATGAACAAGCAAAAGAATAGTTATAGCTTTCCTTCCGTTCCAGTCAGCTTTGTCGGGTTTACTCGGAAGCAGATGAAAGAGAAGAAAAACCAGCCCCAGATAAAGTAGAATCATTTTTCTGGAAAGACAGCAGTTTCGAAAATGCTCTACTACATAAACAGGGACATAAGCGAGGGAAGGGGAAGATCCTCCACCGGACTTTTTCGAGAAAGAAATCAATGAAAATACGGACGAAGACGAACCAGTTATCTCATTAGAAAACGTTGCGTAAAAAGATGCTTTTGATGATTTCCACACCTATACATTATATGCTAGTATTCTTGTACATTTACGACACCGGAAAGGGGGGTCTGCCACACCACTGCCCGCTCAATGAGTCTATCGTCGAGGTCGGATCGAGCATCCAAGCAAGGTCGTACCTTGGATACGAGTTATAGTATTATAAGTCTCTAGTCTATCTATAGGTCTACGAGGATACGGGAGAATATAAAGAAAGATACGAAAGAAAAAGGCCCCTTCGCAGCTACATACGACTAAAAAGAAGAGACTCTATTCGTCAAATTCTCTTAAAAGCTCTCCACTTATTATGCTTATATTTGTTTGTGTGTGATCATCTATTTCCGTGTCCCTGGGGAGGGTCTCGGGGCGAGGTCCGCCCATAGACTAATAGATTGGTTTTAGAATTTTAGGCGTATAAATAAGGCACGAAGCCCTTCTCCACCAGCTGATGGATCAGCAACCACCACTACTGATGTCGCCCCCATATTAAAAAACATTACTTTCTCTTTCTCTAGCTGTGGGTGAAAAGGAGTGTAAACTTTTCCCCTTTATGTAATCTATACCGTTGTTTTCGTATACCAAAGATTGCAAGTAGGTTTTATGTGTATATAGAGAGAAGATATGAAGCTCTCCACCAGCTGAAGCTTCTTCTTTTGTTTTTGGATCAGCATCTCTTTATATTTCTTTAATTTCTCCGTCTTCAACAGGAACTTCATTTTTCTTTTTCCTTCCGTAGCGAGGGAGATTCCTTTTTCAATAAATACAAGGAGGAGCCACAGCGAGCGCTCTGCTTGGCGAATGATCAATCCGTTGTTGAACGAGTAGTTTTTTATATTAGACTTGGGCTGGTATAGTAGTTTCCTTTTGTTGTTTGATTAAGCCGATGGAGGAGTAGCTGTAGAAGTCGCTGCTATAAATAAAGTAAAGGTTTGCGTTTTACAAGGGTAAAGATTCCAAAACAAAACCGGATTAATAGGATTGTATACCTGTTGATCCACCCTCAGCGGCATCACCCACTGCTGCCAGTTTCTTCGACCCTACTATCTGCGGGCTTCGTCATCCCCACCTTACTCTGTGAATTTCTCCAGAACTACCTCGCCAACCGAAGCCTTCTCTGTCGGTTTTCTTTTTAATTCCTTCTATTCTATAAGGGTACTACTGTATGATGAGATGCGTCGACGCGAAACCCGTGCCAGTTCGGAGCTATGCCATAAAGAGCTCTTACCAAGGGAAGGGTGAAGGAAAGCTTTGGTCTCATGGTGGATGAAGCTAGTTCATTTCTCGCGTGTAAAAGTCAAATGCGACAGGATGTCTATCCGATACCACTACTGTTTATGAAAGGGTTGAGTCGGAACGAGTAGAAGAGAGGGCTTATATGGCTTTCGAGGCTCGCTTTGCTCGAGCTAAATAAATTCCCTCTCCTATACAGTCGAGCTGTTCCCTTTAGGGATGAATACAAGAGCTAAGGACGCTGCCTTTCTCATCACTTCGCGCCGTAATCCTTGAACGTTCTAACAATGTAGCTGAAGCCCACCCCCTACTAGGAGCCGGTACGGCGATTGGGAAGCTTTGGATTACAAGTGTAAAGATCAGAAAAGTGTTAAACAGGATTCCGCCTCCTTATGTTTAAGGTGTAATTTGATTTATTCTTATATATGTATATGGTGATGCTCGCCAATTCAGGGGCTACTTTCTTTTCTCCCCCTTTAGCCCGAAGATTTTCTATTTTCATACGCCCCTTCAAGAGCAGGTAAAGAACCTTCCCACGTAAAGACACATCAGGAATTGGAGAAGCAGGACCAAAGCCAAAGGTCCAAGGGCGAGGGTGCTCCCATTGTTGCTGCAGATACAGAAGAAGAACACCCAGGGCGAAGCTGACTTATAGAAAATATCCGACGCATTATAGTAATATAAAGTCTACCTTGCCTTATCTTCTCTTGGATTATGGTTACTGCCTTGGCGAACGCCCATCGGTATACCTTACTTTTTCCTTTGTAACTAAAGCTTGCTGTTTAAAGGAAACGAATCCTTCTTTTTTACCATGCCATGTCAGTGTGAGAGTGTGAGAAGGGGTGTCCACTGGGGTTTGAGAGGATTAAAAGGATGCGACCCACTCTCGCTAGCTTAGTTCTTTCACTTCACACCACTTTCTTTCTTATAGACAGGGCACTCGTTGTCAATATCGCTCCTTAAATCTCAACAGTAGTCTTCTTTTCCTTCAAAGAAAGCCCATGCTTGATCTGAGCGTAGGGATATCCTGAATTTAGCCATCATTAGTGATATGGTAAATTGATTAACTTCCTTCTTGGAAGCACGCCCCATCCTTCTGTTTTTTTAGAAACCCGAGGTAGCTAGGCTCTTCCTTTCCCGCAATCAGGTTAGAGTTAAATGGATAACACGGGCGAAGCATTCTTCTTAATGTTATGTTCGACCGGTTACGCCTCTGGTCACGACGATGCTGGGATGCGTTTTAAGACTTTATTTATAAGAAAGCTACTCAAACGGATATTTTACTGTTCTATGCAACATACTTTTGCTTTTTAAAACAGACTAGAGATTTGTTCTTCGCTCGACCTCGGGTCGTAGGCCTATGCTGTCGGTAAACGGGAATCCCTACTCTACGGGCACAAAGAAAGAATGTAGCAAGGACTGCCGTTAAGCCCCGAGCTTTTGTAGTGCTAGCAAAAGACCACCCACTTAGATTAACATTGCTCTGGTATATCTCCTTAAACTGAAATTCTTAAAATCATGTTCATGTAGAGTGCGAATGTGAAAAGGTTAGGTTCTACGCTATGGGATCGCTTTGTATACGAGCGTGCCCTCGATGAAATGAAGTCCACCCTCTCACCATAAGACAGATTGATGAGCTCTTGCTCTATACTCTCTCGAAAGACAGATCATAGATACGGGGAAAAGAAAGAAGGGTCTGCCCTCATTCTACACACCAACTGCCCCCTTTCTAGCAATGGCTCGGACAGTGTTTCGAACAGAGTACTACGACCAGCCAAAGAAGCTTTTCGCTCGTATACCAACCCGTTTCAACCAATTTAGGGTATTTCAAACAAACTTTACATAATTTGCAAAAAAATTCTTTGATGAGATTCCACACGAAAAAGGGGGACGAAAGCCCTCTCCTTGCCAGTCGAGCCTTATCCTCTTGCGTTCACTCGAGCCCGCCTGTTTTCCCTTCCCTTTTAGTCTTCATCTCTCTCCCTCTCCTCATCGCTATGCTCGAGCTTTTTATACCTAGTCTTTATTCTTTTTCCTATCTGAGCTTCTTGCTTTCTCCCTCCCTCCTTGCCAGTCTAGTTCGTCCAGACATCATCTTGAGCAGTTGAGCCTCTTCCAGATCGCTATTTTCAGTGTCTTCTGAAGGAGAGTGCCCTGTAGAAAGCGCCCCGCAAATTAGTTCAAACTAAAAGACCTGCACATTCGGACTAGAACAAGTGGAAGTCTTTTAGTAGACATGGGTCCTGATAAATAGTATTGAATGAAGGCGTATGCCAAAGCAGGGAAAGGGAGATTATAAAACTCGAGCCAATCAGGAAGTACTTTGTGTGAACGTTTGTTTTGTGCGTATGAGTAAAGAAAACGAAGAAGATGCGCATATAAAGATTATAGAGAGTACTCTAAGAATGACAAACCATTAAATTGTCTTTTTTAGAAACCCCACTTTACATGCCTTTCTTTATAGGAAGGGTTGTGGCATAAGTCGAAGAGGGGAGAGCTTGTCTCGTAAGCTTAGGATCGAAGGCCTTGTTCCGACACGCCTAAACAAGCATATGCGTCTAAATGTAAATGTTTGCCAGAGAGCAGCAAATCCTTAATGAACAGCTCAAGGACTCTCTTAGGTAGTATTGATAGCTGTCTTTGTTAAAGGCTAGAGTTATGTCCTGAGATCAATGGCTGCCTTAAGTAGCAGCATTCGCGGCTATCATTGGGCGAACAACTTAGCTACCCACTCCGAGGACCTTATTCCCCCCTGTTTTGTAAAGAGGGTCCCAAGTCAATTCATAGTCTACGTCTACTGTAGGGGAAAGTGCAGGAAAGCAGTCCCATCAGTAGTTGCTTCTCGAACTGCGTCACTACAATGGTATAACAATCTTGTATGCAAGCCACGCTAACACAAAGACTTAGATGAGCATGGTCGGTATACTAAAGGGGGCTCCTTTCTATGTACGACTACTCTACTACACTACCTTATATAATTAAAATATAATATGCCTTTCTTGGGCCACAAAGCCTATTCTACTTTCGCAGTCAGTGAGGCCCCTTGGAGGCGGCTAGGGTTATAAGGATAAAGAATGAAATGACTCGACATAGGGGCGGGCTTTACCAGCTTATGCTCGTGACTGGTCGCAATGTCTTAATCTTTTGAATTGATAGGATTCTATGAGTGTAGCAATGCTAGGCCTATCAACGATTGGATACTACTTTACCTTCCCTGTATAGATTGCTTACTTGTAAGAGGAGAGGAGATAGACTCGAGCATAGCGATGAGGAGAAGCCTTCGGAGGGCTAAATCCAGTGAGATGTGGGATCGTGGTTCGTTCGTTGAGTGTAGTGGTTTCACATGGCGAATGGGTCTCTTTTGACTCTTTTATGCCAAGTTTGATATCACAAAGATAAGAGGAAGGGCTTTTAGGTTAGGGGCCGCCGATGTTGCTCGGATCTTTCGCCGCTATATATACATATATATAAATAGAGCTAAATTTGGTTTTGATTCTGACTCAGGAGAAAGGTTGACTACATGCAAAATCTCCGCCTCCGCTTCTGTAAATAGGTGCATGTTCGCTCGTATAAGTATAATGTGGGCGTGCTTGCTTCGTAGTATCGAGTACTGAAAGGCGTATGACGAGGAGCAAGCAAAGCAAACCAAGAGAGGTCCAACTCGCCGCCCCCTACTATAAGATAGAAGATGAAGCTTCCTTACGACAGACATGTTTAAACATGTGCGTGCGCATAACAAAGATAGATAGAAAGTGTTCGCAGAATGACAAACCATTAAATTGTCTTAGAAAGCTAACTCAAAGAAGTCTCCCATGTAGTAATAAATGAAAACTCAAGTCAACACAAAGGCAGCAGCCTTTAACTTTGTTTTATCTGATTAAAGAAAAAGAGGAAGTTTAGCATCGTCCGTCATAATACCTAATGTTCGGACGCATCAAAATGGCAATCATCTTAACATGCCCTCTTAAAATTAGAAGAAGGTTGCGACATAAATCGAAGAAAGGAAAACTAGCTCAAGGACTGACTTTAATTGCATTGCCACTTTTCTTTAAAAAGTAGAACGGAAGGTAACCATCTTGCCTTTACTTATACTTCTCCATTTTAGCAAATTCAAACCTCAAAGCACGGCTTGGAAGAGGCTCGACCAACCCGAAAAAGGGCATTCTTTGAAATCAGATGTCCAGTTTGGTCAACTCACTAATTAAATGGCAGAATGCATATCAGGCGCTGGTTTACCAGTTTGTGGATTGAAGTCTCAGGGCTCCTCTCCCCTTATTATTGAAGAATAGAATATCAATTGATGAATGATTGAAGGAAGAAGGCTATTCAGTACTCCTTGTATTGGCTGGGCACATAGTATAATGTGCGCGGGAAGGTCTTATGCATGTCGTTTTTGAGAGACAAGCCTTGCACAACAGGCCCCGTTAAGGGTCAAAACTGGGAGGACCATGAGTTTTGAAGCTATTAATGTCTCTGTAGACGACCTTTCTTCAATAGATGGGGCTTCGGATTAGCTATCTAACTAAAGAAAGGGATTCCGGGTATATCATTTAGGGGGCTCACCATCAACATTGGCTTCATTTGCTGGTAGAACTTCACCTTGCTTTTCAAAAGGAAGAGCAGCCTCCTCTTCTTCCGGCTTCAACCGGACCTGAACTGCACCTTGCTCTGGGAAGACTTTCTCTTCAAGTTTCCCTTGTTCTGCCGCTATGCTTCTATACTTCGAGGCTTCCTCGGCGATGTCCATCTAAAAAAATACAAAGTAAGCAAGCCTAAATAATAGGAGCAAAGTTTTTCAGATGCCTTGGTGTCGAAAAGAGACGATCTAAAAGGCTCGACCATAGGATTTATAAAGACCAAGACCAAAGCGAGAGGAGAGGTAACGAGGTCGAGTGTTAACGAGATAGAAAACCCGAAGTGGTAACGACTGGCAAGGAGAAAAGCTCGACTAAAAGGAGAGGGCCCTATGGATGGGAGGTGACTGAGGTACGATGGAGCGGGGAGAAGACCGACGGGAGAGGAGAGAGCCCAAGGTAGAAGAATTTATGGGACCAAAATGACCTAAGTAAGTATACGTTGTTACCAAAAATTACAAGTGTGGGAGACTCTTTTTGTTCCTTTATGTGCGTTTGTTAGTACAAAAGGCCCAGTGTCACGAAATTTAGGGCTAGTCAAAGAAACTACTTAGTAAGAAACCGACGGCAGGAACTCTCCCAACTTCAATTGAGCAATTGAAAGGGCGGCTTTTTACTATCCAAAGGCATGGCCTTCTTTCCTTCTCTAACATTTCTAACGAAACTAAAAGACTTCGACCTGCTTGAGTTACTTCCGATTCAGTATCAAAGGAAGATAGAAGTGCTTGCCCCTTGAGGACAGTTTTGCTCTTAACTGTACAATGAAGATGAACAAAAGACGCGTATCAAGGGAAGAACAACGGAAGGTTCACAGGAATCGACCAATACGGAGCGGATTCATGGAATGTTCTTTTCTTAGGGATTTCTTGCTTATTCTCTTAGGATAAGAAAAACCCTCCCAAAAGTGTGTGTTAGCTTAGCTGTATTAATTTGCTAAAGGTGAAGCGAACCTATTGTTTATGCAAATTGTGCCAATCAATGCCCATGCCAATGCTGTTATTGAAAACGAAGTTCCCAAGGAACGGGGTAGGAAGAGTGTCAAGGAAGGGAAGCCTAGCCCCAGAACGGAGCTGAGGAAGATTGTGATCTTATTCGAAGGAAACGGGCGCGTTAAGCATAAGCGGCGGAATGGGTCTCAATAGAACGAGAACGAGTAGGATCATAAAGTCTCTTTGGGTGAGAAGAATCTCCCTTTGGAGGAGCTTTACTTGGTCAAAGCAGCACAGGAAAGAAAAGGGTCTAGTACTAGAAGGAGGCCTTAAAGTAGGGCGGGTATTGAGATTGAGAATCAACCATCCGTTCGTTAAATTGAGCTATATTGAGAGTTGTCTCACTTCACTTGAAACCAGGCAGGACTCGCTCGAGACACTACTTTTCAAAAACACAAGCATTCAAGGAATGGAAAAGAACGAGTTGGCACCTGTGCAGTGGTAGGACCAACAGGAGAAACTCTTCCCATCAAGGCCCTTATCTTTCCGCGTAGTTCCTAAAGATCAGCCTTTACTTTAAGTAGCCAGAAATCCCACTTGGAATCTTCCAACTATTCCTAGCTATGATATAAGGCGCCGCATTCTACAAGCTTGTAAGCGGTGAAAGAAGAGGAAGAAGTCTGCTCCAATCCAAAGGGTACTTATCTGGACATAAAAAATAATGGACTAGCGGCCTTTAACCAACTTTGGAATTCATACAATCGGACCAGTTTAGTTTCATTTAACTTCTCAAGTGCAAAGGGTACACTTCTTATACCACGCAATTAATTTAAAATATAAGAAGAAGGCCCCCGGTTAGATTATCTAACTGCTAAAGTGCCGGCTGACGATGTTGCTTATGCTAATAGAAAGGAGATAGATGCCCTAACTAGATAAGAGAATGTATGCGCCTGACTTAGTCCACATACGAAAGAAAGCCTCTTACTACTGACTCTTTTTACGGAGCTTACTGCTCTTTAGCCTAGTATTTCATAAAGCAGAAGCTAAGAAAGCAGCCTTTAGTTATTGTTATTCCCAATCCAGCAGCAGTTGACGAAGGGGGCTTTAGATGATACCAAAGAAAAAGACGCGGCAGCAGATGGATCTCTCATCCAAAGGGAAGCCCCCCAAAAGTGTACCAAAAGAGGTAGAAAGGAAAGGTTGGGAAGGAGAAAAGCTCATGAATACAGATGAAGCAGCAGAGGCTTTGGCTAATGCCTATGATCAAAGCACGGAAAAAGAGACTTTTTTTAATTTACCTATCCCCCACCTTAGAAGACGTGTGTACGCTTTATGCAAAGAAAAAAGCCACTGAATAAGTTTTGCTATCACAGCAGGCAGAGGATGAAGCCGATGGAATTAAAGAGAGGTACCAACTGTCTTAAAATGGGATGGGAATAGCGTAGCCTAATATATATATATATAATTATATGCCGTTCTACTGGTTGGTACTTTTCCTGCTTTTATGTAACCTTTGTACCGCACCACTTGGGCGTGTATAAGAAAGGTAGGGGAATCAGTTCTCTAATAAGGCCCGTAGCCCGTTCGTTTGTCCTATAAAAGACTTAGAATCCCCGCTTACTCCATCTCATCTGGGACTTTTCTTCCTCTATTCTATCCATTCTAGCGTTCTTGTGGGATGGCTCCTTCTTACTATGGCCGCCTGTTCTGGAAACTGGGAAAAGTGAACTTCTCCCCTTAACTGCCTAATGAGAACTAAGGTGTCAAGAAAGGGATCTAGGCCTATGTCAAGGAAGGTAGACTGATTCAAAGGCTTGTCCTATGTCTCTTCCGCAGAAGTTACTGTCCAGGTATTGTACATTAGACAAACAGACGGCTACGTATTAAGGTATAGAATTAAGAGAATGGGTATTCGATCTTGCCTTATCGGACTGAGAGGCCCTCGTAATCAAAGGCACAGAATCGGCGGCCCTATTTGAACTGAAGAGGGCTCATAGCAAGATCGAAACTCTTGACATCAATCTAGCACTCCCTTTCCCTATCTATTAAGATAAGAGCGATGGATGAGTCAACCTACAGACTTCTTATCATGAGCCTGACTCTTCTTTCTTAGTGGGCGGATCTTGTAATTAGTGTATCCGAAGTTGATGAGTCTCCACATATAAACTAAAGTACATAGAAAAGGCATCCATGGCTAGGGCACGAGTCGATCCACTTAACCACCCCGCCTCAAGGGGCTGGCACATCTTGGCTGATTGAGAGCATTCCAACTTCAAGAATCCAGTTGAGCCTTTACTTCAGTTAAAGTTCTCTTTTCTATACTGGTCTTATACTAAGAAGGAGAAGCCGCGTCCATCCTTTAACTTAACCTAAACAGAAAATAGCATATTAAGACAAAGAGGAAAGGATGCGGGAAAACAAGGAGGCTCGCCCAAGTGGGAGAGGACCCGCACGGGGCTCGACTGCTAAGGATCGGGGGAAGAAAGAACTTTTTATAAAATTTTGCCGTTTGCTCTTCGAAAACCAGTTCAGTCAGTTTTTCTCGGGTTGGGGCGATTTATTCGTTCGAAAAGTAGGTTTGCTCTCTGAAATGCCGTTCAGTCAGTTTTTCTCGGTGTTTAACTAATTTATCACAAAATTTGTCACTCTCAGGGCAGAATTTACCTTGCTACGAAATTTACCGGGTTTTAAGAATTGCAGCAAATTAGGCTCAAAAAGGGGCTGAAATAGGCTAGTCTGCGCTTTAGAGGGGTCCGAAAAGAGGTGATTTTGGCTCAAAAAAGGGCTAAACACCGCGATTTTGCGACTGAACCTGTTTTCTGCAAGCAAATGGCATTTTTTTGTCAACTTTTTCTTCCAGACTTGTAATTTTGTGACTGAACTACTTTTGCCTTCAGGATTCGTCTTTTTTTCGAAACTTTTGCTAAAACCCGGCAATTTTCGGAAGAATGCGATTTGCCTTTCAGGATTGTCGAAAAGTTTGCACTTTTTCTTTCTCGCGGGGGTTTTGGTGACACAAGCCCAAATCGCTAAAGAAATTTTCCTCTTTTGTCGCACCTTAACTAAAGAAAGGGGTATCTCGCGTTAAAATTACTAGAATGGGTACCCGCATTTATAGAGGGATTAGCGCTCACAATGCATATCATAAAGCGCATAAACTCTCTCTCAGCTAGCCCCCCTAGAAAGAACAAAAAAGGGGGTCAAGCCCAACCCCAACAGTACTTATCCAACAGTCTTCGTACACGAGCAAACCAGCCTCAGTACAAGCGAACAAGCTCTGACTTTACTTTAGCTTCTTGTTCGAGACAAGCCTTTACTTTAGGTACCTTTCTTTGAATGCTGTTTAAATAGGCATAAGGAGTCCCAGTCGTAGGTTAGGATCGACCTGAACAAGGAACCAAGTAGGCGGCGGTTGGGATAGCTGATCAAAAAGATTATAGGGGGCTCGCCCCACGCGTTTAATAACGGGATGTCTAATCCTAGACCTCTTCTATAAAAATACAAGTCTTTTCTATGTATGCAAATGGAAGAGAGGCCTTGACTTTAGTGTTGGCGTTGAGTGATGAAGAGCTCTCTCTTTAAGGAGTCGGCTCTGCCTCATCCTGCGCCATATACTTTTTTCACAATGGAACTCGTGGATCGAGTCTGGGATCTTGGCTCACATATATTAAGATATATTTAAGTCAGTATAGGAGAAAGAATGAAATTAAGTTCTTATATATACTATCGAGTAGATTCCTAATGGCGGTTCGCCTTCAAAGGCAATACCAAGAAGCTTTTCGTCTTATCATCCAAGAAAGCGATGTTCGACTGATTTTTTTTTACTTGCTTGACTTGCCACCCTAGTTATATCTTCTATTAGGGCTATCTCCTCTCGTATGCACTCGAGTCTCTTTTCTTTCTCCTCTCTATCTCCTTTTAGTCGAGCGAGCCTATCTCCTTCTTGTTTATATGCGATCCCACTTCAGGTAGAACAAGGTTACGCTCCTCTCCTTGGCAGTAGTTTTACCCCTCTTTTTAAATTTCTGGATTGCACGACTCCTGATGAACTACTAGTAGGCTCATTAGTTAGACTTTTCTATCTGCCTTTTAGTCCGACGAAGCGAATGCAACTCATCTCCTTCATTTCATACTGCAACCTGTCGCCCGTAGGTGCCACTTTTTCTCGGGGACTTCGGGAATGATTTAAATAAGCTTAGATCCTATCCTCTCCTTTTCAGTCTTCACCCCGTCTCCCTCTCTTTGCAATCGAGCCCATTTAACTTCCTCTCGTATGCGCTCGAGCCTTTTTCTTTGCTTTATATGCTCGCCTTTTCTCTTCTTCTTATGCTTTCTTAGAAGTTGTAAACTGATAGAGTCCGCTTCGTTGCTATGATATATTAGATCCTTTACTTTCAATCGCAGTCTTTTCTCAATCGGGAAAGATCACACGGGATATCCACTCATCCTTAACTTCTTAGTTTAAAGAGAGAAAGTCAAACTTTCGATCTGGGTCTATTCTACCTTTATTCTTTGCCTTTGTTTAAGGCTTGACCTTTAATCTTTCACATCTAATCTAATAATATAAATAAAGGATGACCTGGACAAGTCACTCAATGCTAGTTCTTTTTAGTGAGTAAGATAACAGGCGTATAAAGTAGCAGCTGGAGCGGTTGGATTAGATAGAATAACCAGAAGAGGAAGTCTTTTTGTGTGTTTCGAAATGGATTTTGTATGAGAGATCCTCCAGTTGATCCCCTGTTTTCAGGAACTATAAGGAAAGAGACGCCGCCTATGATGATCTGGCCCACACAACCCTTTTGAGAACACACCGCCTTGTGCTTGATGGAAAGGTTCCTTGTCTTCTTCTCCCCTGTGGGAGAGTCTTAAGAACTTCCTCGTCAATTAATGCAAATGTTCTTATCTAGAGTATGTCGTCTCTTCGCCCCTCTCCGTGGTAGTCGAAGTTGTTCGTTCTCCTCTCCTGTCCCGCTGGTCGAGCCTTTTTTATTACAGTCTTCGTACCACTTCGGGTCCTCTCGTCTTCACTCGTCTTTCCTTAAGGACTGCGCTTGCATCATTCTAAGACTCGCCAGAGATCTTTAATTTGCTTTGACTACTGGCACATCTGCTGCAGTTCTATCTAGAGATAGGGATGGCTTTTACTTTATTAGAGTAATACGTGTCGAGTAAAGCTCTCTTATATTCGTTTTTCAATGAGCTGCAATGCAAAAGCCCTATAATTGAAGTTTAACTTTCCCCTGTATTTTTTAGATCAAACTTCCTTTTATTGAACAGAAGAAAGCTAGTAATGTGTATTAGTAGGATTCCTTTTTCGGAATGAGTGTCCCGATGATCGCCAATATAGGAGCTATATTTATGTGCTTCACTAGTTGGAATACCAAAAGAAGTTACTTTCTATATCAGATCGTTAGCCGGATGATTCACTTTCGTCCTTTCTGTCCTTTACTACGACGTCAGTACTTGCTGGAGGTTAGGATCAAAGAGATTCTTCATCTTGTATACGTACCTTTCTTTTAGAAGTACTAAAAGGCCCCGGCATTCTCCCATATCTAATGAAACTAGAATAGCCAAGTTATATTTTATTGCTTTTCGTAATCAGTCCTTTGAGCTTTTGACGGCCCGGGTAATTAGAAATTCCAATGCCTTTGACTTGCTCCACTTTTGTTAGATAGGGCTCTCGTCAGACAGAATGCCAGGCCTGCTCTAAGAGAATCCCTTTCCTTTGGTCTGAACTGCTGCTATTGTCTACTTTCCCAGTTTGCAATCAAGCAATCTTCTTAATTAAATAAAGCAAATGAATGGAAAACTCCTTATATTCCAATCTTCAAATAAAGTTCTGGTGTAGTGCTTCGAATTTATCTTCTAGTCTCCCTTGTAATCTTATCTAAATCTTTCTAAACTATAAAGGGCATTCTACTCTTCTCGTTCTACCCCTCACATAGTACGCTCTTAGGGTTTTGAATGAACTCTAATTTGAGACTCATTTCATTCCATATCTACTGGACAGGAGCATCTGTCATATATACTATGCTCTCTTATTATAAGAAGTTAGTCAGGAGAACGCACTCTATTCATATCATAACGGCAAAATCCAAGTCCGTATGGAAAATCTCCTCTCCTTCTAGTCAAGTCTTTCCTTCTTTCTATCCTATCTCCTCTCCTTCATCGAGCTTTTTATTAAATCCTCGTCGTATTCACTCTCGTCTTATACCTCCCCGCTCGTATGCACTCGAGGCCAGCACATACATATATAGTACGCGCGCGTGAGGGCGAAGAGATCTTTGGCTGAGGACGCATTGGACGCCAGCCGTATCAGACGAACGTAGCGCTAGTGATAGGACGGACAGAGGAAGTTTGACTCCTTCTATCTATGGCTCTGGTATAACTAAAAGCGGAGGAGCGAAGCCCATGGGTGGTGCGAAAGAACTAATATAGGACATCTTGGCCCAATTCCTTTAAGCTGCTTCTGGTTACGATGCAAGGACGTAAGGAAAGAGACTCGTTCCTTCAAAGCGCGTTGATATGGTATAGGAAGTCAAACAAGGGCGCATAATATACCTTGTTCAACAATTCTTATTATATAGGTCTTAGGCAAGGTCGGTTGCGGGCCTATCTTCAATTTCCACGTTAACTCATGAACGGGGGTGTTTATACAGGGGCAAGACTCTTAATTTGCTAAGCCGTGCTTGGAGAGAGACGTTACAGGCTAAGGCGTGTTGGAGAGAGCGGCGTAGCGCGGCCTTTCTTTATGACCTCCTCTACCGCCCTTTCAGCTCAGAACAGGTCTAAAAACCATAAGGGGATCCTTCCTTGGAGAAGCACGACAGCTACTTTGTAATGCCACTTAGGATTCGTACTTCCTTTTCTGTTATGATTACAGGACTCGCCCAGCAGTGACTGGACATAACCGTAGCTTCACACTTCTTAGGAAAGGGCGGCGAAAGACACTCTTTTCATTGAGACCATCTTTTGGGGGGAGTTGCGGTTAGAGCCCAGATATATATATAGGCATGCTTTCCGGGTGTCTTTCTAATCGTGTGTGAATGAGAAAGAGCTGACTGCAACAAGAGCAGGCTTTAATTATCAAAGAAAGTTCCACTTGCTTCTTTACTCGCGAGAGACTCAGGCTCGAAGGCTTTCTTCTTGCTTACTCTCTCGAGTCTGTCTGTCAATTCCCTTATGTGCACTCGTTCGTTTCGGAACTTAATTAGCTCATCCCACCTGAACCCGCGTAAGAAGAAATGGACCAGCAAATGACGAACTAGACGATGCCCGCAAGATATATGAGCAAAAAGGAGCTTTCTAAAGTAAGAACAAAGAAGAGGTCTTTTGTAAATTAATTTCTTATCTTATAAGGAGGAGAAGTGCAGGTTGTAGTTGGAAACTAGTCATAAGATAAAAAAGGGCTACGCACCCGGTGAACTAAGTCATGACATGCGCGTAACTTCTCCTTCAACAAGACAATTACCGAATCAGCCCCGCTAGTCTGTACGAGCTCCGAGCCTACAATCTAAGGGATATACTCAGCCGGGGAGGCCACTTCTTGTGTAGTTGTTATAAGAGCCTTCTTGAGATGATGCACCCTTTTTCTAAACTGCGGTGGCTGTCCAAATGGGCACGCAGCTGCTTCTTTAAGCGAGCATTTTTGAATGCGCGGAGAAGTCTTCACAAAGCTTCGGCTTCTCTCAAACGTGCCGCCTTTCCTTCTTTTTAAGGCTTTTCTTATGATCCGCACTTTGTGAAAGTGCTTCCTTTGTATTGTAAGAGTGCACCCTGAAAGGTGGGTAAGTCAGTTCTCGATTATCCGGAGATCTTGGTTTTTAATTATATAGAGGAACGAACCGCCTATAAGCCGCACCGACTTCTGCCTATAAATGGGCGGGCACCCTTTCCTTTCTATCTTCAATGAAATCCTTTTCTTACTTTAGATCTTATGCGCAATTATACTCCTCGAGCATTCTCGTCGAAATAAAAGAAGGATTCGAGACTCATGTCAGTTTTCCATCCGGATGCGCCCCTTTCATATGATCGGGAGTATTCTCTTAAATATGAGATCCTGGGATAAACAATCCTCATACAGGAAAAAGAAAGGGGCTTTCTTAGAGTTAGAGAAAGGGACGAGTTTGCTTGCCTATTGTATGTAAAGTAAAGTTTATCAATAAATACAGTAAAAGTCTTAGTGCTGTAATCCCCTCATAATCAGAGATTCATATGTCATCCAATGGGGCTTTGTGCATTCTCTTAGAGTAGTGCGCGTTCTTCAAGAGAGTAATCTGGTCACATGCTGATAAGTTGGCACAGAACGGAGAGACCGCCTTGGATATAAGAAAAGTCTTCCCCTTAGTTTGTTTATGAGGGAAGGCCCGCCGGCCGAGGGCGAGAGAAGCATCTAGTCACCTAATCCAGCTCATCTAATATACTAAAAGAATGAGAGGCGATAGGTCGATGATGAGTATCCCTGTGAGATGGGTGTGTGCACTTTTCACCTTAGAAAGAAAGAGATCGAGTGGTTTTTGTCGATTGCTATTCTTTGACATCTTGTTAAGCATTCCACTTCTGCGGGCGAATACCTAGCCCTTTAGAAAAAGAGGTCTCAGGATTTCTTTCTTAATCCTTTTCTATATAGCTGTGCATATAATAGGATAAGAAGAAGACGATTCTATCCTTAGTCTAGCTAAGGTGTGTGTAAGCCGCTAGATATCTACCTACTTATATTCTCGTAATGTATATGGGTGAAATGGTATAGTAAAGAAAGAAAAAGCCGACGACATCCCTTTTACTGAGAGGAGTGTCTTATTCTGGGCTTTCTTTTATTTCAAGTCAAAGGCAAGTACATAAGCCTTTGGTTCAAGAGAGATTTTTCCATGGGACTCTTCTTTCTCATTGCTAGGCCCTAAGATCGTCCTCCCGGCGACTTCCTTTTCCGCAAAAAAGCAAAGCATTAATTATATAAATATATAACGAAACGACGTCCTAAGGTTTTCAGTCGCCAAGCCAGCCGGAGCCGGAGAAAGGGTTAGAACGCCTATAATTAAATCAACATATTTCAAAGAAGGACTTATAGTTCCGAAACTTCGCTTGAACCATCCGAGAGTACGCTCTCATATAACAAAAGAAGATTTGTGGTTCGAAGAGAGCAAGAAAGCCTTAGACTAACTAGGTTGACACAATACAAAACAAAGGGTCAGTCAGGAGATTATAAGCCCCTGTATTATTCCAATTCCTGCCAATGAATTCTATTATTCTCTATCTATCGGAAAGATTGACTCTCCGACTAACTTCATAGAACTAGGGCGGTTTATTCCGCACGCTTTCTTTGGCCCACAACTTTTTAATCTTCCTTTTCAATCAACAAAGTCAGGCAGAAGAAGTCACTAACTAAGTCAGTCAGATGGCAGCAGCCAGGTTTGGGTGTGACCAGGAGAGCCAAGTAGGTGCTTGCTCTAGCTCTTTATATACTAGAATAATAGAAAGAAAGTCTTAGAGGCTTCCCCGATGCTGCCCATCTTTACTTGGGGCTCACAACAGATCTAGATTAATTAGAATGAGGGAAGGGTTGCAAGCAGTACATAAGCAACTCAGGAATATAACTCGTCTTCTAGCCTTCTGGAGCAGCTTAATAAATAGAGGATATATGAGCTCTTCCTTATAGATAGTAGGACATTAACTTTAAAGTGGATGGATACGACGGCAACTGTATCACTACCAGCCCGGGCTGTCGCTCTTGGTTCTCGCACTAAATGTTTACAAACGGGTGCTTTACTTTAAGTCTTCTTCCT
The DNA here is from genome assembly GCA_036897945.1 of Silene undulata. Lineage (NCBI taxonomy): Eukaryota > Viridiplantae > Streptophyta > Magnoliopsida > Caryophyllales > Caryophyllaceae > Silene > Silene undulata. The sequence continues at coordinate 52,009 of JAYMSE010000007.1, read as the reverse complement.
CGAAATCATTCCCGGTAGCTACTTTCTTTTCTGTCCTATCCCTACTAGTAAGTAATTCGAGTTAGGCCATCTGTTGACGTCTCTGCTAGCTACTGATCCAGAGAGAGGAAATCCTTCTGATTCTGCTCTTAGTGGTAGTGAAAGAAGTTTCTATTTATAAGTAAGAAGATATTTTATATAAGTCATCAAGCACAAGCAATGGAGGGGGAAAAGTCTGAAATGACTAGAGCAAGAATAGTGATGTCTATATTAGTTGTAAGAGCTGTCTGCGTCCAGAAAAGACTGACTAATCTATAGTATAAGAAGAAGAGAAGAGTCTAAGAGATTCTCTTTTATGTGGATGGAGACTAATGACATGGCAAACTCTCTAGAGTGAGACGAATGAACCTCTTATGTTATGGGCTGTGGTCCGTCTTTTTATGGTATAAATGTAAAGAAACCGGCTGCTGGCTAAAGAAAAGAGCTTTCTGCTCATAATATAACGCCGAAAAGATGGGGCGTGCCAAATGAATCTCAAGAAGACTACTATTTAATCAAAGTATAAAAGACTGGTTAAGCTTTGGCATTCTCTTATACTTAACTCTAATAGCGGAATCCCTCTAAGTCCAAAAAGACTCTCCTTATAGAACTAATTAGCACTAGCGAATAGGAGAAGGATTCGCCGGCTCAATATCTAATAGCCCGAACAGCTGACTTGCCGAAAGAAGAGGTTTGAAAGGCTCAACTTATATATATATATATATATAGGAGGGAGAAATTGGCTGAGTTAGAACAACAGGCTGTACCAGACGAGCGCCCTTTTCTACGAAGAGCTTCAGATTCTAAGGAAGGCTTCTATACCCCCTTTCTTTGCATTGCATCAGCTGACAATCAATATATCTATCTCCGAGACACGTCGCGGATTCCTCGAAAGCTCCTGTGGGCTGTGCTATCTCCGTCTTGCATGCGCTATTGTTGAATGAACGAAAGTCTGTTCAAGAGATTCTTGCTGCTTATCACGAAAGAAAGTCCTTTTTGCAATTAAAGCTTGAAAAGCAGACCTCTTCTCTTCTTGCTTTGTTCTAATTCTATTCTTCCAACTCTACTTCAAGGAATAAGGAAGAAAGCAGGCGACCCAGGGTCTATCTCTATCATCTACTACAGGAAGCACGCTCCCTCTACCTTCTAACTAAAGTCTTTCAAATGGGAGCTGCCATCTTGGAAATAAGAAGGCGATCTATTCTAAGACTAGTATAAAGCTAAGGGCGGGCTCTCGCATTTACTACTTTTTATTACTTTAATGTAAAAGAAAAGAGAACCAGCTTCTTTCTTAGTCTACTACTAAGCCTACCTATTTTCTGTAGTCTGGAGAAGGTTTTTGGCTTGGCTATGCCGCTTAAACTTTAAACTCAAGGCGTCCCTGGAGAAAGTCGCCTTATACTTAAAAGACAGACTTATCCACGCGTACTAGTCTTTTTTAAAGTATGTTTACAAGCAGAGACCTTAAGGTCAGTTATAAGCTGAACAAGGGAATTTAAGGCTAAATGTGGCAGAATCCACCTAATGCAAGGAAAAAACCCTGTTGGCCTTTGAGTTTAGTTTGACTTTGATGCATGCATTCGGAGAAGGTCAGAAAAGACTCTCATCAAAAGAGTTTAGGCTTGCTGCTTAAGACCCACACTAGGACGTACTTACTATAAGACTTTATAGTCATAATGCGAGAGGTTTAAATAACTCGACCAACGGGATTTAATGACTCGAGCAGGGACAAGCCCCCTCTTTGCAGTCTTCCCCCCGATCCTCTCTCTTCAATCGAGGCCTTCTCTCCTCTCCCTCTCCTTGTCAGTCGAGGAAGTTTACTTGCTCTCTCTACGCCCGAGTACCACTTCGGATAGAACAAGGTCTTCACCCTACCTCCTCTCCCTCTGGTCGAGCCTTTTTCCTCGCCCTCATACTTCAGCCTCTTTTCTTTCTCCTTTCCAGTCGTTACCACTTCGGGTATAACAAAGAAGGTCTGCACCCTATCTCCTTGTCAGTCTTCTCCCCTCTCCCTTGCGGTCGAGCTATAAATTTCCCGCCTTCTCCTCTCGTATTCACTCAAGTCATCTTATACCTTGGCAGTCTTTCTGAGGAGTGAATAGCCACTTTTTGATATTAGGCCTTTTGCATAACGATCAAACCAAAGAAAACGAAAAAGGCTCGAGTGAATGCGAGAGGGAAGAGACTTCCATATTATGGATTTAAAAATTACAAGACGCGTAAGTAAGCATCTCCCCACCTTTTCGAAAGAATAGCCTTTGATTGACTCTTTCTCGGGAGCCCGCTTTTGAGCAAACCCCTACCTCTCTGAATCCCCTCGCCTACTTGTAGTAATTCTTTTGAGAGTTAAAAGATTGCCCCGTTCTAACAGTTGAGCCAAGAAATTCCCACCTATCTTGTTGCGGTCTAGTATAACTCCGTTGGACAGGAGATCTTCTCCAGAAGCAGTAAACTTAGCCAACCAAGGTCTTTCTAGAATGTATTCTTACTATACTTGGACTTGCAGCACTTATGATCGATCTCAGCAGCAGCCTTTGTTGCAGGAGGATTAGTCAGATTTTGGTGGGAATGATTCTGTCTTTGTGGTATAAGGAAACTTGTAAAATAATGTAGCACCACTAACTACCCAATCTGGAAAAACGGGAGCCTCTTCTCATTCATATATATCTCACTTGTCTATCCTTTATATTTTGTATTATATTCATCACATCTATAGATGAGTGGAAGGGCGGCAGAAAGGGATCACGAAGTGAGAGATAATCTAGTAGTCTTATTTAAATGAACTCTTGTGGCAGGGTGTGTGTAATGAAAGGGCCCTCTTTACTAAAAGCTTACTCTCGTCCATTGACAGGAAGAAAGTAGAAAGCGCGTAGTTAATGAGAAAGAAGGCAGTCTCCTCAGCCAAAACCATTGCATTCATCCTCAAATATGTTGGGCTTTAGGCTGTAGTGATCTCAGTTCAGCAACTCTATCGACTAGTTTGATTTTATAAGATCCTTAATCTTTTTTTAATTCAAAGAAGGAAGAATACGTGACTAGCTAAGAACAGCACAAGACTGGTTTATCCGACCTTGCTTTTAGAGTCTCGTTGGCTTTTTGCTTATAGTACTACTGACTTCTCTTATAAGAAAAGAAGTAGAGTAGGGTGAGCTGATACATTCTGGTCGCTTTCTTTAACCTTTCGATGGCAATACATATGAGGTCTTCCTAATATATAAGAGCTGAGTGTCTGATGCTTGATCTACAAAAGCCTTAGGAAAAGAAGAAAGTCAGACCTGGTATGCAAAAAAATTCATACAAAGACGTCTTACGCATCGACTCGACGTAAGTGGTAAGAAGACCTTCAAAGACTAACCACCAGCTAGCTACTGGCACCGACTAAATCCCTATCTAGCGCCAATTCTCCATATGGGGCGGCAGAACGTGATCGCATAACTCATACGAAGAAGGAAGGCCGAGTGCCCTTTCACTATGATTATAGCAGAGGAACTTCCTAGTATTGCTATACTGAGTCGAAGGAGCAGCAGAACGTTTACAAGCTAGAACATTTCATTCTATTCTTCCTTAAAAGCCTTCTTAAGTCTGCAGAAAGTGGCGGTGAAGCGGGACATGTAGTGCAGTCTAGGAGTTCCCTTTTAATTTTTAAATTGCATTTGTTGTGAGTGAAATTCTTTTCTTATATCTATCTTAAGAAGTCCTCCAATCGAAGACAAATCCGCAGTAAACGTAGAAGTCTACTGCACTTATGCATCTTTTCTTCCTACCTGCCTGCCTAAGAAGGCCGTAGCTGAGGATGAGAGAAGTGCCTTTCTTTATCCGGGATAAAGAAAATTAAAAATATAAAAAAATCTCAGAGACATGCTTTAAATAGGATCATACAGGTATCTGGGTTCGCGCCCTCCTCGTTATACTAGACAATTAGACTCTATCATTATAACAGTTAAGGCCAAGTCGTACCACACGAAGAGTTAAAAGAGAAGTCTGACTTGTCTCAGTTCTTTCTAAAGGTACCTCTCTCTAATCAAGGAGAAGGCTAAGTCGAAAAAAGACGCATAGACACCGCCCATTCCAGTAGTAGAATAGAAGAAGAAGCAAGCACGCTTTACAGCGGATGATCAACCATAGGAATCCTCGAAAGCGGACGTTCCAGTCGAAAGAGTTCCTTATATTCCTTCTATCTATTTATAGGCTTCAAAGACTTCTTATGATGGGAAGACCCTAATTTAATAAGGTACTTAAGCAAGCCCTTTCGTACACGTATAGCAGCATTCTCTCATCTACTAGTGAGAGATCCAAAGAAGTTGGCAAAGAAGCCTATACAGGTGGAAGTCTCTTTCAGCAGGATGAGTTTAGTGAGCCAGTTAAGATTCTCTTATTATATAGTAGGATAGAGAGACCTTAAATAGTAAACTTCTCTTTCTCGTTTATCTTAGAACTTCTTGTTGAGAGACGGGACTACTTCTCTCCGAAACTACTTATGCTCTAGCCCACGCTTGCGCCAGTCTTTCTTTTAGTCTTCGTTCGTACTTGTAGTTATTAAAGCCACTCACCTCTAATTAATAAAACAGTACGGCAATAGAAGCATTTTATGCGTTGGAAGGGCCATCCATCTCCAAGGACAAAGGCACCCTTCTTTGACCACAAAGAGCCCTTCCTTTTCCAATCTTCTTTTCTCCAATTCAAAAAAAGGCTCACCTAGATGGAGAGGGCGTAGAGTTGATCTTTCTATTCTTACTTACTAGTTCTTTAACTTCGCCGTCGTGTCTGATCCAGTGCCTGACCTTCTTTTTCTATTAGGGCTTCGCTTCTGACTTTCTTTAGGATCGATCCGTATGACTGAACTAGGATAAAGAGATCCTTGAGCTGGTAATGTCTTTACTTTTAGAAAGATTGAGACTCGGAAAGAGTTCGACTCAAACTTAAGTAATGAACGGGCCTGCTTAAGTTAAGAGGAGGCGGGATCAATCCTTAATTAAGAGAGACTTCTTGCTTGATGAAGGATACTGTGTTCACGAGTGAAGCCTTTGAAGCGAAGCACACGACATGGCTCCCGTAGCTCGATCAGAAAAACTGACCCGAGGTATGCTTTGACCTTCCTTCTCTTACCAAGAATGCGCGGCCTGCTGACGGTCTGTCTTAGGGGCTTCGCTTTGTACTTTGCGAGTTTTATAAATTCTCTGACTCTGACGAAGAGGGGTGTGATGACTCGAGCGTAGCGAGAGGGCACTTGTGGTGTCGACTAGAAGGAGATAAGCCCAAATGGTACTCGAGCGAAAGCGAGAGGGGAAGTCTCATCCGACTTTCTCTAACGAAAAGAAGACTGGTATAGAAAGAAAAGGCTCCTTCTTCCACAAAGTTCGGCGGCTAGAACATAAGCATTTTCGTGGGCTAGAGCATTATCAATGGAAGAGATCGACCCCATCTCGGAACTTTGTACATGAAAATTCGGGGTGATTGGGAGCATCTTAGAATTAAAAAAAAGAGGGCGCCCTCTCCTTTTCTTTCTTACCTTGAGTGATTAAGCCAGCCAGTTTTATACTGACGCAACCTATTCTCGCCTATTCGCCTTTTGCTAAAGCTAGGATGGATTGGACGAGAAATCCGGGAGTCTACTCTGCTAAATATGCAAACCAGTGCCAGCCGTATTCTTTCTTATAAAAGACGAGACAAAAGACATGCGCTCATCACAATCCCAAGATCTCCTCTTGTTGAAGTCGGGCGGTTATGGCCCTTGATGATGTTATGCTCGATGAAAGCCCTTATCATCGCATCGATCTAGTGAGTGAGTCATTGTTTACCGAAATTCTAATCTAAGTTCTGCTATATTAGAGTGCGTGGAAAGGCGCTAACTGACTAGTAGAATTCCAGAACTACTCCATCTTCGACCCGCTTAAGAACGAAACTCCTCAACCTACCACCTTTTCATTCTTCCGAAGAGTCAGACAGGCCGCTATATCTAAAAGTAAGAACGTACTGGGCATAGGAAACGCATCCTAACAGGTAAGCACACATCTATAAAAGACAAAATTACACAATATATTTCTTATCTTATATAAGATAATTAAAAACAGAGAAAGCTTGCAGTGTAGACTTGCAACTAGGTAGAAGAGCATCTCGGTCCGGGACTTCATGTGTAGCGTAAAGGGGTGATCGGGATTGAATTTCTATTCTAAAATGACATCGGCGGAGACTTTTTCCATCATAAAAAGAAAAGAAGAGGTTATGAAATAGGGTCCCGCCCTAAGACAACATCTGACTCTTAGCTTCCTGAGTAGGCGTCTGACGGAGCATATCTTTCTTTCATCCTATAATATGGAAAGCTTTAAAAGAACAGGACTGCACGACCCTATTAAAAGAAATTCTTAGTTAGCCCCCAAAGGCCTTTGCCCTCTTTAAGCTACTTCGTGCATTCTAAGAAGAGAGTCCTTTACTAGAGGGGAGCGGTCTCGCCTATAATTAGAAAAAGTACTAGTGAGTGGTGTCGACTGTTAAGGAGAAAGATTAAATGACTCGAGTGCCAGCGAGAGGAGAGGTAACGAGGTCGAACGTTAGTGAGATAGACAGCACGGAGTGGGATCGACTGAAAAGGAGATAGAGAGGAGAGAGGCATAGACTGGCAAGGATCAAAGGCTCGACTGAATGCGAGAGAAGAGTTTTGGTATAGTAGCCAGAGGCTCGGTCAGAAAGAACCGCTTCTGTCTTGGGTTAAAATTAATTAGATGCAAGCACGCGCACTAATGGAAATGCTAAAGCTACAATGTCAGTGGGGCAGTAGGCAGCAAAGTCTTATTAAGAACGGACTCGATTCCCATTTCGAATAAGTCAGGTTAAGGTCAGGGTGGAGATTTAAAACAAATATGAAGTACTTTCCTTTAGTACAAAGTCTTGCTTGTTTCTGACTGAAAAGTAATGCAAACTTTGACTAGCATGGCTAAGACATCATAAAGTAAGGCTATATGCTTAAGACATCTAAGTACTAGTGGACATCTATCCAAATTAAACCCACGTCTGTCCAACCCCGACTACTTCGTTGAATTGACTATGAATTAGTAGATTCGGAAAGTTTTCCCAGGAAGCATAGATCCTTCGAGTTAGCTTATACAGAATACGAGGGCTATTTCTAGCTATTTACACCCCGGCTCTCTTCTTTTCTAGTAATGAATGGGATGGCCTATAATTGATCAATACCGCAATGCCATGTAATGGTCCGATTCAACTCCAGATCCGAACTCGATGCTTGATGGAGAAACTTTAAATTGAGAGCCCAAAACATTTCCTTCCTCTTCGTCCCGAAATAATCTATCTATAATATAGAGAGGTTGGAACCCTCTGTCCCGTCTAAAAACCTCTTATCTTATATATTTATATTATATGGCTAGTCTGCTCGATTATGCGTATTCACCCTTTTTTTCTTTCGTAAGTTAAAAATGTTAGAGTCAGTCGAAAAGAAAATAATGTGATCTGTTGTAATTCCTTGAGCAATTGGTTGAACATTTCCACGAAAAGAAGAAGGCTCTCTTTAACTTAACTCGACTCTAACTGTAAGATTGCGATTGAGTTTTCCTTCTATTGTACCTTTAGGAATACAAACAACCTAAAAGAAAGGGGTAGGGAGAAAAAGAAATGCTTAGGAAATCACAGATGTATAGGGCCAAACTAAGGGGCCGGGCGCCATACAGAGCCTTGCGATAGAGAAGAGGCCTTCCCTAAATGACAAGCGTTGAAGTGGCATGTAAAAGACAAGTTATCACGTGCACCTACTAGCCATATAACTAGAAAGGGAGCCAAAGCTGCTTTAGTTTGCGAGTCAACCAAAAACCAAATTTGTAAGCATGCATTCTCATTTTTCTATTCTTTTAGCATTTGATGTCAAAAAAAGCGAATTCCTTTAAGGTAAAAAAAGAATAGTCAGAATTTGCCATTTTAAGATATGCGCATGTGAGAATTCATAACTTTTTCTTTTTATAGGAAAACTCCAAGCCATGCCTCGGTGTCACGAAATATCGGTCTGGAAGAAGTCGACTAAAAGGGGCTCACTTTAGACCTCTCTTTCGAAGCCGAACAGCTGAATGGGTTGGCTCGAAAAGTGGTAGCACCTACAAGGTTTCTCTTTTGCTTGGGTACCGTAAGGTAAGGAAGGTGGCCTCGTCTTAAGCACATGGATGATAGACCTCAACGCACCATTGGGGATTTAATCAACTACTGAATCTGGCTTGCACCTTAATTTAATAATGTCATTTACGGAATTCTTTCTAATAACTCACTCTATATTTCCTTCTTCGCCCTATAAGCTAGTAGGTCTGGATCACTGCTCAATTTAGAAAAATCTTTCTTAGAAGCAATACAAGTAAAAGCGCTCTCTCGAGCCTTCTTAAATTAGACGAAGGAACGCAATAAGATCTCCATCTTACCGAGAGATCTACAAGTGCCATTCTTTTGGTCAGAGAAAGTCCGATCTACAGCAATAGACACTGCAGACACATCAACAGTTAACGTTTACGTGAGCTAGACATCTGCCCTCCCATACCTCCCTTTAAGTAGGTAGTCTGACTTTCATGCAAGCCTTTTCTTTTTTTTAGGATCTCTCTTTTCTCAAACCTTAGTGAAGAGAGAGTGGACTTGCGCGACTAATCCAGAGAAGAGATGCTTATAGATAGCATAAATAGAAGAAATATAGTAAGTAGACAGAATAAAGAGATTTGCTCGCAGTTTGTTCAGTTAGAATTTCATCGCCAAGCGACAAGCACGCACGCCGTAAAAGAAAGATTCTTAGAAGTAGCACAGTCTTAGGAGCTAGCCTGACTTAGCAAGTAGTGCCGCTGTTCACGTTATCAGATTAAAAAAAATATTAGCCGCTTCTTTACCATTTGTTTCGGAGTGAGGAATCCTCATCTCGCTTGCTACCTACCTTATTAACTTAACCAAAAGGAGCTTTCCTTGAAGTCTAAACCGCGTTGTTCGGGATGCTTGGTTGTTTGGGCTAACAAGGGCTACTGGGACAGATGCTAGAATTAATTTGATAGGCTATGCAATTATATGCCCGGTTGAGCTGCTCATGACAGCAATTGGATAAGCTGTCTTATTGGAGAATCTTAGACGAAAGCGCACGGGGTGCGTCAGAAGTTAAATGACTCGTAGCCTAGTAAGAGGAGAAGAGCGAGACTGACAAGGTATAACATGCCTCAACTGACAAGGGGAGTTTACGCCTATCCTTTAGAATACAAGACTCGCCCGCCGCTAACTAAATATATTCTTAGCTTCATGTCGGGGATTCCATTTAAGGGCTGGTATTCCAACTCCTCGGGGAGAATTAGAAGACTTGTCTTTATTCATAAGTGAATTCCAAAGAAAGAGGGGTAATGGGGGCAAGGTCGGACGTTGTTTTACAAACACATTCAATTGAAACTTCTTAAGTCAGAGATTAAGTCAGAGATAGTGGTAAAAGCGGATTCGGAGTGATATGTCCCACCGATTGGTATGAGAAGAGCCCTCTCTTTAGCCTTCGTTCAAGTACGTCCATAACATAAAAGATATAAAAAAGAAAGGCTCCTTAGCAGGATCGCCTTCTACGAGCATGGTGACTTATTTATAGCTCGACTAAGGAGGAAAAAAGGTTTCTGGAGGCTTTGGGTAAAAGTCGCGGCCAAGATACCAGTTCATAGAAATGAAAAAGGGTGCAGACTTTATCTTCCTCTTTTCGAATAGAATAAAGGACAGCAGAGTCTCACATCAGTAGATTCACAATGATGGCTCATCCTCTAAGCCTATCCAGCCAGCCAGTTAGACACTGATGGGATCAACCCACAAGACTAGACCATCACTCAAGGCTTCGTACCTCACTTAACCTCAGCAAGAAATTTGAAGAATGTTACGGCTTTCTTCTCCTTGATAAGTAAGTGGCTGTCTCTTCGAACAGCTAAAAAACAGTAAAGTCAAGTGTAAAGTAAAGGCTCTAATTTGACCATATGAAATGCACTTTAATTCCAAGGGCACCCAGAAAAGTACGAACCTAGATGGCCCTCCAAATTAAGTAGAGTTTCTATTAAGTGAAGAGTCAAGAAAGCACATTAGTTAAAAGCATCGGGACGAAAGAACTCAGCCATCCATAAAGTTAGTGATCCCCCTAATTGAGAGGGTTTACGCAGGGATCCTTGTGATGTGCTCGGTGTAGAAAGAAAAAACCATCTTGGCGAGAGGAGGCTTCTTTTCTACTCTTTTTCTTCCTTTTCTTTTATAGTATAGGGCCTGACATGAAAACTATAGGTAGACTTCTCTCTTTAGGAGAGTGAGGTAGCTGGGAATAGGACACTTTCTTCGGGCTGGGAGTCTTTCGAAAGCAGACCAATAGAATCTCTCTCTTTCTTTGTCGGGGATTGACTCTTTCTATACCTCTCTTTTACAGCAAGCAAGTTGAAGCTCTTTGCTTAAAACGATCTAGATCAAAAGCTGTCTTAAAAGCAATTCAAGATAAATAGAATTCTGACTAGGAAGGAGTAGGGATCAACCCCCTTCTTACCTTACAGTGGAAGATTGTCAATGTTCTACCGGAAAGGTTCTTCGCCTCGCTACGCATTTTCTCAAATTAGATCCTTTACTTTCAAGCTAGGGAAGTCTTTGCAAATCCAAAGCGCCCTGACTTCCATGGCTGCGGTTTTCAGAGATGCGCCTAATCTGAGAGTTTTCGATCTCGCCCAAACAAGGAAAGAACCAATCTTCCTCAGCCGCCAAGTACCGATGCAACACGGCCCTCCCTAGAGAATGAATAGAAGAAGGCTCTTAGGTAAGAAAGAAAGAATGTTCAAAGGAGAGAGGCTCGGCTGGAATACCCTCACGCGCGCGCGTACTTTATTATAAGGGCTCGAGCGAAGAGAGAGGGAGCGCTAGCTCTGACTTGTGTTAACCATTTATATACGTATTTGTTTAGAAAGTCTTTCTTATTCTTATATATGTATATAATTGGTACGCTTTTTCAAAAAGCACAGTCGCAGTTTAAGGTCCAAAAAGAAAAAAGTTATGATATATCATATTGGAGTTGGACCGCTTAATGCGTATCAGTAGCGGGTTCGCCCCGAAAGAGAGGTACCTAGTCTCTGTTCTGGCAGACCTTCTTTTCAAATGCATAATCCATCTTTGGTCACAAGAGTCTATTCTCTTTTTCAGCCATGCTGCTTTAATATAACTAATTCCATTGCACTGAATTCCTTTAACTAGACTAAGGTTACTTTTTTTAACCTTTCATGTCTGAAATTACTGTCTTAGATAAGCGGGAACCTCCCTTCAAGCTACCAATCCCACGGGGCTTTTTCCGATGCCCAATGAAGAATCCTCAACTCATGCTTTCACTGGTTCGAGGTCTTACGAAGAAAGAGACATGGCAGAAAGCTCTTCCAGACAAGACAGAAAAGGGAAAGGCTAGTAGTGGTGTGAAATTCACCTGCATTGAAGTGCACAGCTAGGAGCAAGCAAGCCACGAGCCAAGATGCCAACAGAAAGAACGTTCGGAGACGAAGCCGCAGGACGCAGTATATTTATACGTAGACAAGAATCTCTCAACAAAAACTCCTCATTATTGCCGCAAATAGCTATTTCAGTTCTTGAATTCCTTGCCTTTTCTTTATGCATGCCTGGTTTGAGCATTTACGAACAGTTGGTCTTTAGTCGCGTGATGAGTATACCATTTCTTTCTTCGTGAGCTTAGTTCATAATCATAGACGATTCTAGCAATATCACAATCAATTAACGAAATCTCGTAATTCTCTGCCCATCTATCTGAAGAAGGCTCGTAAATGTGTCGAGCTACTCTTTAAGAAGATTGTAAGAGTACTAGCCAAGGCCTTGTCAGAGAAGAAAGAAGGGGCGCCCAACAAAGAGCTCAAGCTCTGATTGGCCCATCAACCTCGGATACATCATTCCAAAGTACCTTTCAGAAGACAGAGGGCAGGTAAGCATTAGAGATGGTTCTAAATTTAAGAAGAAAACACGAGAATGTCACTCCTTCTTATAATGACTGTGCGGCAAGCTTTTAATTGGAATGAATTTGTCTAGTCAGAACTTTGGACATCTCTTTCGCTCGTCTTGGATCAGAAAAAGGGGAAAGCTCGTGGATCTCACTTCTTTCGTTGGCGGCTAGTCGTTGAATCTCTCTCCCCTCTTAAGATAATGGGAAAGAATCAAGTAGTTTTAAGAGAGTTCCTAAGGGATTAAGAGGATTAATTTAGAGTCTAAGATTTTGGTGTCAAATTCATTGATCTGTGAAGATGGGAGAAAAAGAGCACCTTGTTTGGTGGGAAAGCGCCTAGTAATATAATAGGGGAGATCTTTCAGAATTGTATCCAAGCGGGGCACTCTCGACAGAAATTTAATCTTTTAGTCAAACCTACTGACTTTTCATGAAACTTTTCTTACAGACTCAGAAAAAAACGACATGAAATCTCAAATATAGGCAGAACAGAATAAGGGAGGGAGTTTCATGATTGAATAGCTTTTTTGAATAAGAATTAAGAACCAAGATAAAGAACCAGTTCTTGAGATTCCCTAATCTTGCATCAAAAGCCTCTCTTTCTTCTACGACTGGATCGGCAGGCAAGCCTCCCCGTTTTCCTTCTACGGACACCGCATGCTCGCTCAACAGCTCCTATTTTGTCAGGTGATATGAGAAGAGTCTAACCAAGTGAGTCAGAGGATAGACAAAGCAAAAATTCTGCCTGTCCTATTCTGTACTTATGTTGATGTTGCGTTGGAAAGAAGATCTCATTAAAAGAGTCACCAGCTTACTCGAAGACCGCTTCCTTGCCGAAATGTTTGAAGCGAGAAATCCGTCCAGCATTTTCTTATTCTTACGGCCTCTTATCATTTAGAGCGCAATCTTATATACCAAGTCTATTCTAAAAGTAAAAGAGAGTCGGGAAGAGAGAGGGAGCGCTAGCTCTAAAAGGAAAGAAAAAGGGGAGAGTTTAGCAAGAGCAGAATTCCTTTCTTCAGTAGCACGCTTTGGCCTTCGCGCCTTGCTTTCAAAGAGTTGACTTTAAGATGAGAATTCAAATTAAAAGAAGAAATTGACTCACCTTCTATGCTCGCCTTCTCTTTTTGAAAGGGCAAGATTGGACCAAGAAAGTCTTCCTAGGATATTGGTGCGTGGGACGAATAAACGGGTTTCGGCTCTAAATTCAAGACACACCTTGCTCGACGAGTCTCCGCTCTCACCCTCTTGTCTATGATCAGCACGAAGCACACGGGCTTGGCTTGCTCGAATGAGAGCTCGCCCATAAGTTACCAGATTTTTATTCTATTAAATAAAAGGAGCGCTTTTCCAAAAAACAAAACTCTCTCTGACCTCTCGTCTCCGGAGAATTCCTAACAACTTTGTAGCCGTGCTTGGCGAATGCTTTTCTTTACGTTTTAACAATAGACAAGAGTATAAGAACCTTTGTCAGCATATGTTTTCTAGTTTTCTTAATGGATCATCTTTCTTAGAGGGATCGGGGAAAAATGTAACCCCTTTTTAAACTAAAAGCCTTTTCTTTTATTCGCCTAAGGTTGAAAAAGCTCGAACTTGTCCAGCCTCAAATGGTGGTGGGCTGTTGTGCTCTGAGCTGAAACAACTTTCACTCTCGTTCCCAGCTAAACACAAAAAGGGAGTTTTGGTTCCAAGGGCGTCCTCAACCACAGGTAGTCGCGAAGCCGTACCGTCTCTTTCCTCAACCAAGTCGAAGAGAAGGGCTGCTATGAAGATGAGACATCTATGGGGCCAGGATCTGACCCACGGAGTCCGGAGAAGGATAATAAAAATGAGAGCTTTCTAACTAAGCCAGTTGCATAGGATTCCTTCACCAATGATCAAACTGCTCTTTCCCTTTCTCCTCTCCCTCTCCTTGCCAGTCTTCATCCCTCTTCCTCTGGTCGAGCGATTTCATCACCACTTGGGTCCTCTTCCTCTGGTCGAGCTATAAATTTCCTCCGGGTCCTTTGGCCGAGCACTTATTAAGCCCTCCCTTTTCAATCGAGCCCTTCTCTCTCCTCTACTTCGTGCCTCCCTTTTCAATCGAGCTATTTAAACCTCTCGCTACGCTCGAGCCCTTTTCTTTTCCCTTGCCTATACTTCATTTTTTCTTGGTAAGGTAGCAAGACTGATCTCGCCCACCTGCCCCTTTCTTTGCTTTGCACCGCTATCTGCTGCCCCGTAAGTGCATACCTATTGATCTCATCTCCTCTTTCTTCTCGCCGCCCACCCAAGTCTAGTTCCATTTCCTTATCTGACTACCTTCGCCATTCTTGGTCCCTTGTCCCTTTCGCTCGTCAGCGAGAATGAAAGCAGCTATTTCCAGTCTTTTATTACCGGCTTTGGCCAATTCAAACAAAAAACAATCTCCTTATGAGCCTCAAAAAGAGCTAGATTTTGGGGTAAGTGAGGGCTTGCTTTTTACTTCTAAGTGAAGTCTATAAGTGATGCTCGTTCCATCCAATCGACCTGACCAAGATGCAAAATGTATAAAGAAAGTAGGGCGTCCATACTCATTCTGTGCGTTAAAGCCCTATAATATTAGAAAAGATATAAGATAAGTCAGTCGTCAGGCCGAAGCTTTCTATTATGCTCGCTCGTCGTGCCCTTTACCTTGTCTGGATCTTTCTTTTGCTTGCTTGTGTGCAACAGTCGTAGGGCTTCTTGGTATACCCGGCTCTCATTCACCCACACCGGACTCTTCTTCATGGGCACCAAAAAGATTTTTAGAATATTATAGGGCTTTGTAGTTCGATAGAGAGCCTTTTTTTGCTATATCTCGTCTTTTTAGAAGCTCTTCAAGATAGTCTCTAATCTTCCGGAAAGCACGGCGTATAACTGTAATTGAAGTCATGTGCGTGCATGTGATGGAGCTGGAGAGACAGAAAGAATCTAGGTCCTTTTAAGTGGACACTCTTAAACTAACAACTCTTAATTAGTCTTATCTTAAAGTATGGAGCACTTCTACAGATACCACAGCGGTCAGGGGTATACAAGGTAAGGAAAGTGGGTCAGTCAAGCTCGTGGATTACAGATAAAAAAATGAGAAAGCCGGGAAGGCCGGCTCGTTATGATCGTTCAAGTTGGCACACAACTCCCTTTTAAAAATCCCCAAAAAGGTATGAAGCAAGCATTCTAATAATAATGTTAGAGTCCTTCTCTCTTTGCAATCCTACTATTATCTAATCGCTAAGGCGCCCCTAAGTTGATGGTGGAGGCTGGTATACCTATAATTATGCCAGTTCCATTATGTATGAAGTCTATTTCCATACCGAGCGGGGAAGGTAGACAAAGACGCCATAGGATACGCGCTAGCTTACAAACTAACTACCCAATCCTGAGGAGCCTAATCAAAAAAAGCGGCACACACAACACATAAGGCTTTGCTTTTTAAGGGATTTTCAAAAAGAGGATCGAACTTCAAGGAAACTCGGCTAGGATCTCACTCTGCCAAGCTCGCATATGATTCAGTTTATATTTAGGAAAAGGAACAGTATGCGGGTTAAAGACTCGACTGCCAAGGTTTAAAAAGCTCGAACGAGAGTGATGAGGGCTCGACTGTAAGGAGAGGAGAGGAGATAGAAGAAAGCACGAAGTGGGATCGACCGACGGGAGAGGAGAGAGGTGAAGAGCGTCAGCGAGAGGATCGGGGAAGAAAGAAACTTTTCGACTCATGGTAGGGACGAAGGGTGCATATTAGAGGGACGCACAGAGTATAAAGAGTCAAACATGCCCACGTGTTAAGCGGAAACGTACCCTTGTTCAATTTAACGTGTAATTGTCTTTCTTCTTATATCTGTATGTATATGAGTTGTGCTTCAAGGTCGTTTATATTCTATACATCTTCCTTACTTTAATAGGTTCCAGGTTGACAAGATTGAGACCGCTAGAGGACAGAAAAAGCAAGAGTCTTAGGTCAGGTCCAACCATTCCCGGCAAGCCTTCGATCTCGCTATAAGTCATTCCCGTGTGGTCGAACTCATCCTAAAAGCAAGCAAACTCAAAGCTAAAGCGAGACTCACAACTTCCACAAGGGAACAATAGGGATTCGCTAGTCGGAATCTCTTTGCCTGTCTCCAGCGCCCGGCCTGGTAAAATTTCTTACTTGTATAGTTAAGAAAAAAAGGCAGTAGTATTATATGCTAAACCTATTATATTAGATCTTGCTCAAGAAATTAATCATCAAAACCGCAATCGTTCTCGGAAGACGCTCCTGCCAAGGCCAAGGGATTTTTCCTCTGTAGTGGTCGTACCTTCCGACATGCTTTAACGCAGACTCCTTTTTTAGTGCAATTGATTAGGATTTGTCTTGTTTTTAGAAGGAGCACGCCGGGACTGTTATCAACCAACCGAGTTTAGACAGCCGGCCTGAGCTGGCATTTGTGTTCAACTTACATGCGACACTTCTTTACGATCCTAAATCAGCGCGGCAAACCTTTCTTCTTGTTATAGAGATAGACCGCTCTCAAAGGCTCATTCGGAGCACTCAACCCTTTCTTTCTTTATACATACTAAAACAGGCGGGTTTAGCCGGTATCTTCTACAAGCTCACTCATATTAGCGAAACTTGCATCTTATCAAGTTCAAGCAGAAGGTGATATTGACCTCTTCTCCTGGTTTTACGACTAAGCGGTCTTCGATTGCATGGCATGGAATCTTTTTAGAAAGAATTAAAATGAACAGAAGTCAACCTCTCTTCCTTCCTTCGTAAACAACCCCCCCTTGACCTCAACCTTTGAGTATATGAAGCAGATTCGACTGAGAGAGAGTGTAGTTTAGGGAACTTAAGACTGACCAAGAATAAGATAAGACCCAGAAGGGATCAGCCGCCCTCGAGACATAGCAGAGTAAGGCAGCCACCAGACAATGCAAATGGAGTCAGAGCATTCTACGGGTCCCATCATGAGCTAGCGGGAGGTCTTAAATACCTCGGTTTCCAAGGAAAGAGTTGAAAAAATGAGGCAAGATATAGTTCGGGATTGTTGCGTTAATGAGAAGGCACGTGGAATGCGTTCGAGAGCAAAGAAACCCAATCAGAGGAAGGCGGAAAGCCTCAAAGATTACTATGGCTATATCGTCTCATGAGATCGAAGGCTCTATCGACCGCGGGGGCTCATTTGGCTAGTAAACATCAAAACCCTTGGCAGAAGCCCGGCCTGTGCATTCTTCAGTAGAGGCCGCTTGCTTAGGTCAAATTCTCAGATGACGGGGTTCACCCTCTTTGGTTAAGCACGCGAAACGGCGGCATGTTGTAGTGGGTCAAAAGTCAAGAAAAAGAATTCTTTTCTTTTTCTTACGTAGCATAGTTAAGACAAGAGATCCGTTGCCTAGCAAGCATATGAAGAAGAAGCCATCTGCCATTGCGCCTTATTTTGAAGTATATATAATGATGACTTTGCCAGCCGTGACTTCCCCGATGACATAAGTGATCCATACCCAAGAACCAGTTAGCGCCTTTCCTCTTTGGTGGTGCTCTTCTGATTAGTTCTTAAAGAGGGGATCCTATTCTCTCCGATCTTCCCTCTTTCTAAGATATTAGATTCTGCGATCCTGCTTTCGGACCCTATGCTTTGGCCTCTTTCCCCAAACAAGGAAATCTACGTAATGAACGTCTTTGTCTAAGAAGAAGAGAAAGCACCGGGGTTGTGTAACTCATGTTCTACGCATAAATAATCATCCATAACATAAAAAGATAAAAGTTAAAGTCAAAGAAAGTGAACTATTCACACGATATAGGGAAGGAAAGGTCTTATGGGAAGCCATGGCATGAATGAAGAAGTGCAGTTCCCGGGCTTTGCATCAAATTAATTTGAAGCTTCTCTCGGGGTAAGAACCTCGGAACTGAGTTAGACTAGACTGTTGTTATGGTTTTGAATCTCTAACTAAATCACCTGGAATCCTTAGAGAATATCCTTAGCCAAGGCCTTTCGTTAAAAAGGCTCCTAGCGGCGGTAGTTCACGAAGAAAAAGAAGTCTGGGTCGATTAGATTGCTGAGAATATTTCCTTGGGACGAAGCTAGGTTAGTCCTTTCTAATGCTCAGAGCGAGTGTCTCAATCTCGACCTCTTCCCGCCTTACTACGAAGATATGAAAGGGAGCTTTTTCCAAAGGGAAGTGCAAAATAAGCTCTTTAAGAAGCAGCGGCTTTAGCGAATATTGGGTCAAAAGTTTCTACTATGGAAATCGGAGGCATTCGATGAAGACTCAGTCTTTCAAGATCAAGACAATGAAACTGACGAAGACAAAGCAGCCCTGACAGAAGCATTAGCCGAGGTATGAGAAAAAAAAAAGCATTTGATGAGTTAAGCGTTGGGGCGCGAGTCTGGGGACCAGCCCTTTCTCCTAGCCCTCCCTTTGCCATAAGCGAAACAAGCTCACGAGCTAACTTCTATTATATTGAATTGAGTAGAATTGATAGCTATCTTTGGTAGCATACTGGTTATCTTGAGTTACATTCGTGGATTCTTACGTTGAACAAACGAAACAACTGGACTAAGGTTCCCCGGAGCGATCCCGTTTAGACTTTTAAATTCAAGTATAAAGCGGGAGTCGATCAAAAATATACAGATAGAGGAGTTTTTCTAAACATTGGATAAAGGTCTCCCTTTGGCTTGGCGGGGTCCCTCAGGAGAATTAATAAGAATGAGAAAAGCTTAGATTTCTGGATGTGTGGAATAAGCCTTTCTGCTAGGTCTATGATATGGCAGGAGAAAGCTCATGATGAACATTACACAGGTACACAAGAAGAGAAGAGTGGAGGACGCAATCTTTCTTCTACCCGGTCCAGAAAACAAGGAAGCAGCGGGTTTCGCCCCCCCCAGAATGCAGTTGAAGCAGAAGATGCCCCAGCCAGCGTTGTTTCAGATGATTTGGTTCTTTTTAAGTCCGGATGGATGGTCCACTCGGTAAAAAAAAAAGATGAAGTCTTCTCGATGTTAAATAGCAGCAGAGGTTTCACCAATCAACGGTAGAGCATACTTCCCTGGGATGCCCCTTTCCCTGATTTTTCTCTATTCTATATTAAGGGTTGTCAATTGATACCCTATGATCGATCGGCTAAAGCTCCATCAACAGCAGCTTCAATTGCGTCTTCCTTGGAAACAGACTTTGTCTTTCTCTTCAGCGGCGAATGCCTTTGATTATGATTGTTCTGGATTAATCATACTCTCACTTTCTTTTGCTTTTGAGAATTCATTTGGTTCAACTGGACCCTCCGGATCCGGGGGGTCTGATAATGCACGAACTCCTCTAAGCATTCAATCTTAGGCTGTTCTCAAAGTCATTCCCATTAAGTAGCTACTAGGGTAAAGGTTCGTTATTTTATAAGCCAATTTTTTATCTAAATTCTTAAAAAATAATTTTAACCCTTTTATACATTATCGGCTCAAGCTAATTGTCTTTCTTGAACTTACCCCGAGACTGTCTTTTCGGCAGCAAATCTTGATTCTCATATCTCGGCGACTGCTTCGACTGGCACTGGTTATGATACATCTACCTCTGGAAAAAAAGGCTTTTCTTCTTATTGTCCTGCTCTAGTTGCTAGCTGGTGGATAGGTCTATAGAATCTAGTGGCTAGGGGACAAGTTTGATTCGGCTTCAGATTCCCAGCTTTCTTTGACGAAAGGAACCTCTGCCCCTTACTGAATCCCGTTACTTAATAAAGATTATAAGGAAGAGCAAAAAACTTGTGATCCACTTTCTTATGCCTTGCTTTCGCCAGCAAATGCTTTTACTTCCACCTCTTGTCCAGATCCACAGACGCAGAAATTTCAGTTGCTAATGATTATACTTCTTCCTTTTTTCTTTTCTAATCTAATGTTGTTCAAGAATTTGGCGTATGCTCACCCGCATTCTTATCCCCAGAGAGGGCCCCCATGGAAAATGCTACCCCATAAAAAAATCTTAGAAAGACTACACTCGTTCATGAAAAAACGTATCATACTAGTCAAAGCAAAGGAGGTCTTTTGCGCATGGTTTGGTCTCAGATGCAGGATTTTATTCCCTTGGAAGATAAACTAGAAGAAGATGATCAATGCTCTTGTTCAGCTGCAGCTGTCCCCGTAGCTGCTGTTGTTAATGTAGCTGTCCCATTAGTAGACGGAAAGAAGTCACTTCAGAAAGCAAGGTCCTTATTGGAGTCTTTTGGCCCCAACAACTGCTGCCAAGCTAAAGTCAGGGCCGGCAGTCTATCTAATAGAACGCGAGTTACTTCAAGGATCTAAAGGAATTGGACGTCTTGCATATAGAACAAGGCTGATCTGGTTCCCGAAAGTGCTTTTTGATGCCCCTGCACTTGTCAAAGTACATGAAATCGAGAAAAGGATTCCCTTTCCACCTTTACACATTGGATCTATTCGACCAGGTTCCCAGGGACGGGAGAATAAGAATGAGAATTACTTAATCTTTCTAAGTCTAAAACTATAACACTTGAGAAAAAAAAAGAAAAACCTAAAAGCCTTCTCCTCCAGAAGATCTAGGTTTGACTTCCATCTGCCTCCTGCCCTAATAATAAGAAAGAATAAGAGCCTAACCTTTCTTTAGATTATACTTTGGCTTTTCCTTGATACTAAATAGATCCGGGGAAAATTAATGTCCGAGTGGCACTCTTTCTTTCCTTTCGTATCTTCTAATCTGAGTCTTAAATTAATCAGTCTAAGAAAAGAACGAGTAAACTGCCTCAAGAGAAGGGTTTGGAAATCTTCTGTCTATTTGGAGACTAAATAGGATTGGTAGATCTTCTAGAAGTAGTTTCAAGTTAAACTTTACATGAAGCACTTCGGGTACTTAAATAAAGAAAGAAAAAAAGGGATCGCCCGCAAACAGGACATCCTCCGATTCAGAGTCTCTTGTCCCCTATAAGAAAAGAAGGGATAACTTGCGAATGAAATGAAACGATTTGAGGCTAGATCACCAGAGCGGAGATTGAGACCTAGACTTTTAAGTAAGTGTAAGTAAGGGGAGAGCCCTAATAGATAGAAAGGTGATCATCTTTCAGGGAATGATGAGAAAGAAAGTAGTTTGAGTCCTTAGGTAAGGGCTTGTGGTTTAATTCGATACAAGGCGAAAAAACCTGACTTTCCCTTAACATATGAAGAGTAAAGAGGATGCGTACTAGCATTAAAAAAGATGAGAGTAAAGGGGAATTAGAAGAACTGCTTCTTATTTTATTATAAAGTTGAGATTGAATTTAAAGCGTTTGTAACGAAAATCTAAACCGACCCACCTGACATCCCCACCCACGGTTTCACTCCTCATATCCACAAAACTGGAGCATCAAAAGCTGCATCATCGGCTACTTCGTTGGAATCGCCTTCGGCTGTGCCTGCATCGACTCTGTCTTCTGAGAGTCCTAGGTCTGACAGTTATAGGTCTTCCAGTGAAAGTTCTACCTTGGCTCCTTCCTTACCAACATCAGCAAAAGCTGGATTGACGTCAAGAACTCCCGGGGCGTTTAGGAATGAAACTGGTGGTAAAAACCCTGCCTTAATCATTATAAAAGAAATATAGAATGCTTCTAATTAGTAGAATGCAAGAGCCGTATTTCGTAGCTTCTCGGATCCACAAACAAGCAATTTAGATAGAGCTTTTTTTCTTATCTAATTCTAATTGGCCCCCTTTATCCTTTCTCCAACAGCAAAACCTGCTTCGCAGCTTATGAGTCTTCATGAACAGCCTGGCACTTTGACTTCGTCTTCCAGTTCTTTGACTTGTTTTTATTAAAGTCTCCTGGATCTGAAACTTATGAGGCTTAGTTTTCTTAGACTAATAGATCGGGAACGGCCGAAACTGCCTTCTTAGTGTAGTGCTCTTGTTCTGAAAATGAGACTAAGACTGCCAGTTGTTGGTTATGAAATAGCTCGACCAAGGGGAGAGGGGGTGATAGATCTGACACGTAAGCCACTTATGCCTCGACATTCTCAAAAGCCGGTTCATCAGCTATTTAGACTTAAAACAGGCCTTCGGCTTGCTCGTCCACAAAAACAAAAATGGAACCCGAGTTTGAGGCTTCAGGATCGCGAAGGGTCGTTGCGCCTAAGTAAGATAGACCAAAAGGACTCTCTTCTCATCTATAATTGAATCTAATTCCTAATTGAACCTAAGGAGAGAGCTTAGTTCAATCCAGCTTAGATAGAAGACAGGCCTTCAACCTGGATGTCCTATTAAAAGAGTTAAAAGAGTAGGCAAGGCAATGTGCCGATAACGAGCCCTCTTTAGACCGGGATCGAAGTCCCGATATTGATGTAAAATCGTTCATCGAATCGTCCTCCCCTTCCCTTAAAAGCCTTCCTATATTAACTCATATTAATAAGTAGGGCAAATAAAGTAGTAATATCGCTCAAAATGTCTAAAGAAATTTGACGAGATTTCCAATCCTTACCCAGATGGGGAAGAAACTTCTGAGAGAAAAATAGATGAATCCTATTTGGTGGTTGACCCGGAGCTTTGCGGGGGTCTTTTCTTTTCAAAGCCAACTTTCTTCTCTCATCGTTCGGTAACTTCTCTTTCCCAATTCCTCCGAACATTTGGTAAAAAGCACTCTTTTTATATTCTTTTAGCAGTGATTAAAATGCATGTCTGGAAAGGCTATGGTTAAGGAAGCCACGGTTGAATATTCGAGAAAAAAAAGTGAGTCTCCTTTATTAGATATAAATGTATCACAGGCCCTTCAAATTAATCGGATAGATCTTTGTTGATCTTATTCTTAGCATTAGATATTCGTGTGAAATATGGTAGAAAACAGAATGGAAGAGTGATCGCTACGGCGAAAAGGGGGCTGTATTTATGCCGAACAGAAAGAGCTGTGTCAATAGCAAGTGGTGGAGTAGAAAGGGAAAGGACTGGTTGAACAACTTCTTTGATATTTGGATCAAAAGATTTTTCTTTCTAAATTGGCCAAGTTGGGTTCAATGATTGCTATTGGACTTTGAAAATCTCGAGTAAACAGCTGCTTCATCGTCCGCAAGATCTACTGGTACCAGAAAGATTACTAGGTTAATAAGCTAAGACAGGAACTTGTAGCAATCGTGGACATGCCCGCAAACTCCAGGCAGTGGCTTTCACTCCAGCTGCTCTTTCACCCGGTGAAAAAAAAAAGATGCTTTACCGGGACCTGCAGTTTCTGATTAATGATTTAAAAGTAACTGCGGTTGATCCTTCTACTTAAGTGGGTAAAAGGAAAGCTTTTCCTAAAATCAGCTTCAGTACGGGTACACTTATCTAAGAAGTTCGATCAAAGAGAGCGGCTACTCAATGAGTTAAATGAAAGAGTCTATCTTCGACAAGAGCTCGTGCCATTGCGTTTCGTTCTGGGCTTTGAAAAGCGAGAGTGCAGCGCGCGAAACGATTATGATCTTTCAAGGTTCGAGTTATAAGCGAAGCAGGTATTTATTGTCCGATACCCTTCCTTGCCTTTAGAAGGTCGAGCCAATCCCGCAACCCTTTCTTCAACCGGAAATGCTTTTTCTTTGACTTTTCATATAAGTATAAGGCTCGATCGAGATGGACCCATAACGTGTATTAATCTTAGGCATAAAAATTCCTATTTAGATTTAGAATTAATTTATAATTTCTTTTCTTATTATTAATGGGGCTTACCTAGCAGCGGAATGAGAGCGCTTCTTTCATAACTACTAAAGAGAGGGCCGAGGACTCATTGCTTATCACATCACATTAAAGATAAAAATATGGTAAAGGCCATACTGGCTATTCCATCCGGAAATTAATCCAGCAGCCTCTGGTCCTAGCTTGCTAGCGCCCTTCCCCTTCTCCTGCTCCCGAGATTGGTCTTTCCCGTCTTACCGAGGTTTCGAGTCTTTCTGCTTCTGCCCCGGGACATGCTACTAACTGCGCAGCGGTGGTCGGCGAATCAACTAAGTCGGGAGTTAAGTCAGTTATGTACTGGCTTTTAGATGCAATAGAATCAAACCCACAGGCTCTGGAAAAAAGTGATGAAAGCGCAAGGACGGGAAGGACACCAGTCTTACAAGACAGGAGTTTTCGACAAATACAGGGGAAGGGGGGTGATTAGCTAGTAGTTGGTGATGACTTATCAAGGCAATGCTTGGTCACAAGATCAGAAAGAAGGGCTGTACCTGTCCAGTCAGATTTTTTTCTTGGGTCACATTCGCAGTTTAATTACGTCAGCGAAAGTCAGGAGTAAATAGGTTAAGCATTGCTTGTGCTTTCGTGAGACCCCTATGAAAAGTATGATCGGGATCCGGTCCGGAAGAAAGGGTACTTCGTAGAATGAGTCATTACCTAACATAGGATTATGAAAAAAAAAAAGAGTCTTCCCGGATGGCTTAGTTGAACATGAAGATGAAATCGAAGTGGATGCTCCTGTTGATGATGGAAAGATTCTTTGGACTCGTAGGACAGCTTTGCTTGACCTTGAGATACTATATTATATATATGGGCTAGGCGGCTATCGACCGGCGGTAATTTACTGGACAAAAGAAATTGTTTACACCTCCCGTAACTGTAACAGCGCTTTCATCAATTACCATTCCTGAACCCGCTCAAGATGTACAATCTTTTTTTTAAGCCTTGAATTCAAAAAAAGTTAGCTTGCATACAGCTGATCGACCAATCGAGCGCGCCCCCCGAACAAATAGATTGGAAAGAAAAAGTCTACTCGACGAGCCCAGCCCCCTCGTATAAGTCATTAATTTCACTCGCTTCTTAATTATATACGATTTTACATAAATGTGAGTTGAAGTCTTTCCGGAGAACTTTGGGAATTTTTTCTGCCTGTCTTACCTCTGCTTCGTTCTTCTTTTTTTGAGGAGGAATAAACCTCACGGGCCGTTTTACCAAAAAAATGTCCTATAACTATAAAATTGACAAGCAGCTCCTTCCTTTGAATAAAAAGGGAATCCCCTTGCAAAGCCTCTTTGTTTACTTAACGAAGTATTTTTTTTAGAATAGGTAGCGTATTGAAGCAAAAGGCATGCGTTGGGGCCGGGGCAGCAGTAGACGTAGTAGTTGCATGCAGTCCCCGTTTACGATCCAAGGGACAAGGAAGGAGTACAGGAAAAGGGCAAAGCATTTGGGTCCCTTCGGGAGTCAGGAGAAGGGGAATGAGACGCTCTGGAATCTCCGGCTATGGATCTGGAAGAAGGATTCCCATACCATACAAAGGGTAGTTGAACATTCAGTTTATCATGAAGATGAAAATGAAGTCCAAGAAGCAAGATTGCCGCCAGTTGCTGATGATCGAAAGAAAGGCCCAAACAATAGATCCGCCCTTGGCATTGTCTATCCAAATGATAATCTTCATCAAACTTCCTATACCAAAAGAGTAAATTTTAAAAGAAAAGAGAGGGTCTAAAAGATCCGAGAGGAATGAAACCCCCGAAGTATCTAAAGGTTCCCAATTAGATTATACAAGTCTTATCCAAGTAAAGAGTAAACTGCTTCTATCTATTTCTTTTTGGGGACCCTTCTTTTCATCACCACTAGCAGCTTGGAAATGATTCTTCGGCGTCATGCAAATGTTTTTTCCTTTATATGTCTCCTTTTTAGGAAATAGTTTTTACTATTGCTCTGTATCACTTTGGAAGGGGGCAAGGTCAATCTCCCTCCTTAACAACTATATTCTGAAGACCCAAGAACCCCTGCTTCTTTTGAGGATTCTCCCGCTCTAGTTGTTCTATTTGGTAATGCTTGCCTCTACATGACATAAGTGTGATGGTCTGACTCTGTTCAATATCAAGATGAAGACAAGGCAGCGCCTGCCCCTCTGACTCGTCGGACTATCTCGGGACGACTCTCGTCATCTTTTGGGATAGACCTGACCATTCTTTTTTTTTTTATTCTTTTGTTCTGAGACATCTTCCGAAATCTTATACTTTCTATACTTTCGCGCGGAACCTCTTGATCTATTAAGAAATGCTCCTCTGTTATGTTATGTAAGCCCTAGCTTATGGGGGAGCTTTTTGATTCCGTGACTTTAGCAAATCCCATCTACTTTAATTTTAAGCGTTACATTCTCTTTCTTTATGTAGGACTGCGGGTAGTAACCTGGAGCTGTTGGTCGTGTTTCAATTTCCCGAGGTAAAGACTTCACGATCAGTATCATACAGCGGTTAATCCTTTTCTTTTCCTTCCTAGGTATTGGTAGAAGTGGACTCAGTTTACCTATTATATAGACATAGACAAACCAGTCCCTTTTTAAAATAGGTGGTATCTACTCTTAAGCCATAGAATGCACCCTTGTTGTTAAAGAAGGGGTTCCCTGGAAGTCAGAACATTCCACGGGCCCTACTGTGCGTTTCTTATCTTTCGCTTGTTCGCGCAAAACCTGTGGATATTGGTCCAGCCCCCTTTTACAATTACTAAATACGAAACGAAAGAGTTGAACACGGAAAAAATCTTAGTATCCGTGGCTGGGCTTGCGATTCTTTTTGAACTTAAAATAACGAGAAGCTCTGTTCAAAGTTGGGGCCGATCCTGCTGCTGTTAAATAAGCCGGGTCTGCCTCTGGTGTATAGACAAGCAAGGCGCGAAGCCCTGCTTTTTTCTCGGAAAGACCTATAATTTGAGTAGATACGTCCTATCTTACTCTAAGCTTCTAATGGGCCAACTCTTCCGGTCGAGCCTCTTTCAGACCCACGAATTAAGGTAAGGGAGAAGAGAAACCGAGTTCACTCGCTGAGGTGTATGCAGCTTTTTAAACTGGGGATGTAGAACAGCAATTTGATTGAAATTAGGGATTTCAAAGCAAAGAAAGCTTACTCCTTGTTATTATAAGGAAAGGAGAAAGTCATGAACGAAAGCTCAACCAAAGTTGGCTTCTAAATAAGCAAAGGCCGAAATCAAAAAGAAAAGCTAGCTACCGGGAGCTATGCTAAAGGGCAGTCTCCGCCTGTGAGACGGGCTTAATGCTCATAAGTGCGCCTGGTACTTGGTCAGCTTCAAAAAAAAACTGAACACCCTAAATGTCAGACTAACTGAACTAAGGCACTGCTTTCTTAATTAAGAACTCCGGCTTTATAACTACTGCGTTATTTTTATTTAACTTCGCTACTCGGCAAATAAAAATGGTTAAGACATTGGGCTGGAAGACAGTAATCTATTTCGCATCAAAGTTACCCGCTACTAATTCTTATTCAGCCTCTAGTTCAAGGGAAGAGTCGATCAAAAAGACAGAAGTTTGGTAGGAAGGTTGGGCTTTGCCCCAGGTTTAAAGAACTTTATTTTTTTCTCGGTCTCAGCTGAGTTCAACCACAATTTATAAGAAAGAGGGTTTTATCCAATTCCAATTTTTTAATTTAAATACTAGGATTGGGGCAAAATGCAATGGGGTTAGAAAGACTGGAGAAGAGCTTGTCCCTTGTTCGAATTATTAAGCGGATTGCCCACTTGGGATGAGGGTGAAAGATAGGCCGGCCCGCCCTTCTTCCTTTTATCAAGGCTCTGGAGCGCGTGTACGTGAGGAAGTTTACTAGCTTGATTCAGCCCATCCTTCACTTCATTCCGGCGCTTCCCCCCAAAGAAAATTATTCGTTACCTATTTGTGTTGGAATAAGCCGCAAGACCAATCATCCGCCAAACCCTGAGATGCATTCTGAGGAATGAGAAAAAAAGGACTGCATTCTCATAAAGAGTAGACGGAAGATTGAGATACCTGCTTAGTCTTGTCCACCCATCAACCTTTTCTCTTTATTTTGTCTTGTGGATCAACTGGTCCTGCCTGATGCTACTTCATTTGCCATTCGACGGACCTTCCTTTATGTTTATTCTTAATTCTCGTGAAAAGGCTTTGGCCCCATCCACTATATAGTTCAGCTAACGCACTTTGCCTTTGACTTCTCTTTTTTTTTCTAATTCGAGTCCATTTCCTTTCTTTTCGCTAGCGCCGCTCAACAAGCTGCTATAAAGAACCTTTTCATAAAAAACTTATTATAATACTAAACTAATACAAAGACAAGCTTACTCCTGTTAGCATACTAATACACTCGCCCCTAAATCTAATGATTTTACCCTATTATAAAGGTATATAAAGGCTGCAGCATCCTGTTCTAATTAAGAGTATCTCGTTTCCAATCTTATAAAGAAAGCGGTTTAAGCTGATGATGAATAAAATGGTAAAGCTGTCCATTCAGAGGTAGAAGCCGGTGCAATTGAGGCAGTCCCGAATGAAAATTGATGCCAACGAGCACACTGGGAAAGCTTATGATGGAGACAGTCTTAAGATCAATAAAGATTAACTTTTCCTTGTTATAGTATAACCGGGAACCTGTCCTCGAGGTACACTGAAAGCAAAGGAAGCAACTTCGTAAAAAAAATGCTTGAATGGGTCGAACCAGAAATTGCGTAAAACGACTGATTTCCAAAAGACCAAACCAAAGGAGTCAGGCTAGTGAGTAAGTGGATCTCCCCTAATTAAGAGAGGACGGCCCTAATAAAAAAAAATCGAGTAGATTTCGTCTTTTCTATGGATTGCTTGCTCATCAGTAAAGGGTGATTTCTGATCTCTTAGGCGGAATTTCCTAGAGTTAGGTACGCTTCTTGAGAACAGATTGGCATGAAACCACTGTTGTTGGTTGGTTTGACACCCTATTGCTTGAAATGCCTGTCCGCGTTACGCCCATCAAGCGTTACGCTCTCTCCAACGCATGTTAGTATTGCCAATAGCTGACTCGCCTCATTCTTTTGACTTTTGACGAGGCTTACCCGTTTCGATGTTCTAGTTAATTCCTGTCTTTTGGTTAGATTTTCATATACATATATGTAATGTATGTTTATCACTGGTTTGACTTTGTTTTTATTTGGTAAGGTTCGTAACTTAAATTCTAAAGTGGAAGCAATCCTGGAAAAAGAGCCTTTGTGACTCGCGCCTCTACGAGCGGGTTCGGGTATCGACCGCCGGTAACCCGTATCAAAGTATAAAAAAAAGGCTTTCGTCAATGATCAGCATTCCTGTTCCCGCGAATGCTTACTCTTGTTTATCAAATATATTGTTGACTTTATTGAAACTAGTCTTTTCTTTCGAGCCGAGGTAGCTTACTCCGACGCTTCCTTCCTATGACGCCCCAGGCCCTCTATAACGAAGAAGTGTTGACATGATATAATTAAATAGGTGGGGATCTCTTCTATGAGAATCTATCACGAGAAGCGATCAATCCAGTCTAGCCGTTCTATCAGTCCGAGGGAGCGTTCTTGCGTAGTCGATCCAATCTGTCCACACGAAAACAGGGAAGGTATACTAAACCATTCCGTTAAAACCAACTTTCTCATCACGGGGTTTGTTCGTCACTATTCATTGAATATAGGATTCTTACTCTCGTCGACCCGCCCGCTTCCCTTCGGATACTCCTACGTAAGAAGTTTCCAAAAAATTTCCATCCTATTTTAACTGTATAACTCTTGTGGAACTTGTGAGGTGCGTCCGCAATCTAGTGTGGTACTTCATCCTACAACCAGCCGCGAGAAAGAAAAAAAATAAAGCAAAGTATAAATAATATAGAATAAGATAAGTCTAACGTTCGCCCCATCACTCACATCTGGAAGACCTTGTCCAAGTCATTTAGCAAAGAATCTTTTTTTTTCGTTTTAACTATCACTATTAAAGCGGCTCATAAGAAGAAGCTCATTAGGAAGTTCCTCGCTTTCTAGTGGGTTAGGCCGGCGTTCACAACACGAGCAGAAGAAGTACACAGGCTCTCCATTTGCTAGAAAAAAGATTTTTTTTTTAAGAAAGGGGGTACAGGAGTGGACCTTTACTTATATAAGTTATAAGTTATAGCTGGATCGATATAATGCAGGATGGACAACGAAATCCCTTTCTATTAATACTAGCTATCTACTCACCCAATCCGGAAGCATTCGCATTCAACGCTGCAAGCGCTTATAACTCACGTTATACTCCTATAAAGGTATAAATTTTTCTTTTTCTATATATAATGATGACATATAAAGAAAGTTTCTCTTTATTTCCCAATAAGCGTTGGTTACATATCTTTTCTTTATTTTCTTTTTTTTATTTGAGTGCTCTCGGGTCAACAGGAATTCCTTTGATGAGATGTTAATGAATAATGTGAATGTGCAATGCACTTACTCAAGTGATTCTTTTTTACTCTACTTTTCTTCTATAGTCAAAGGCTGGCACTGGCACTTACGCGTGCCCAACTACTACTAGCTAGGACGCGTTTCCCAGAAGCAGCCAAAGATCGTGTGAACTTGAGGAAGACCCGGGCTTACAATTATCTTAGATATGCCCAAACAAAGATTAATGTGGATTCCCGGCCCTTATATTTATTTCCAAGCTTTGCAAAATTACTTTTTAAAAACATAGGTCGTAACCGGTAAACTACCGGTAGGGCCGGGAACGTTCGACTTTTTAGGTGTCCCACGGATCTACTTTCCTCACTAACCTACTCGTTCCATTCCATTTATTAAACAAAATCCAACTACTTGTTGCTATTTGGAACTTGCTTGGGTTTCAATCCTCAATGCAAGGCTTTTATTATTATTTTTCACCTTTTTCTTAAAAGAAAGCAGATATATCGCCTGGGTTCTATTCTTCCAAGTTAATAATAGTTGTTAAGGTTCGGGCGGACTTTATCCTTTTTTATAAGGATCTTCTTTTTGTTTTGTCGGGTAGGAAAAGATTATGTTGGCGGACGAAATGAATATCCAGCCAGCTATTAGACAAGACATCATAGTGGAACGAGCGTGGAAAGCAGATTAACAGGGTGATTGGCGATCTCTGACATAGCATTATAGGTAGAAGAGGACGTTTACTTTTTGTCCTAGCTTACTTACTATATGCATATTTGACGATTCTAATCTAATTTAAAATGGACCAAGTTTATATCCCAGAGCGAAGTCGTGCCCCCGATCATACAATAAGAAGGTGGTACTTTAACTATTAATTTGATAAAGAAAGAAGTGTCTTGCGTAAGGCAGTAGGGAGCATTATTTTCTGCTTGCTTATTTATCCTTGGGTAAATCATCCGATATCTCATATATCTTAGCGCCACACTTGGAATGGAAGAATTTCAGCTCTCGCTGCCAAAGCTCCGGGTTTTCCTGATTGACACTTGCACCTTGAACAAAGAGTTAAAAAGGATATGTTATGTACTCTTTTATCCGGTTTTGCATATGCATATTCTATTAGTCGAGCATGCAAATTAGAAGCATCCTTTACTAGTACTAGTGTAAAAAGTATAAGGGAACCTTCGATAAGGGACCCACCAAAGGGAGAGTGCGAAAGTATAGTATCAACTCATAGAGTAGGGGTGCCGCATGAAAAAACTTAAACAAAGTTTTTCCCCAAGTTAAGTAAACTTTGAAGTTGGCGGAGACCCGTCCAATCAAGCTTAGAGTAACAGACTAGAAAGTTTTTTACTTAATGCGCTGGAATGAAAGAGCTCTAGTAGGAGGAAGAAAGATGGGGAACGGCGAGTGTTTATAAAAGGCGAGAGCAAGGCTAGTTCAAGCGGCTGGTTATATATCCTTTTACGGCTTCATGGTCTCTTTTCAATTGCAGTCGAGAACTTACTGCTTACCTACCTTAATTATTAAAAAACTCCTTATTATTAGAAAGGCTTTACTTGTACGGAAACTTTCCCCGCCTTGACATCAGAAAAAAGGAGGATAAGTTTACTTCTTTACAGAACAAGAGTAAAAAGCTATGGTTGAAAACCCATAATCACCCGGTTTCAACTTTCAAGGCGGATCTTGCCGGTTACACCCTTTTTTCCTGCTTGCCATTTACCTTTCTTTCCGGATATTTAAAGTTAAGGCGGCCAGGAGCTGCGTATGAGGATGTATGCTCTTCATTAAAAAAGAAACTTCCAGTTTGAATCTTTCCTATAGTGATCAGACTTCAAGAGCTACAACTATTTTTATAGTCTTATAGGCCCACAACGGTTAGCCGTGAACCAGAGCTCATGGTTGGAGATATCTTCTACCTAGATATTATGGAGAAGACGAGACTTACTTAACAATTCTCTCTCCTCTTCACATTAGTTCAAACCAGTGGAGTGGCTTTCTAATTAAAATATTTTATTAAAGAACGTTTCGTCATGAGCTGGCCTTTCCCGGAGAAAGAATTAGATCAGTAACTCCCTTACCTAGCCGGATAGCTAAGAGGCAAGATAATCTCAGTAAATCCTTGAGTAGTGGACAAAGTAAGGGGCTGCTAGTAGTGAAGACAAGACAGATAGCCACTCAATTGATAGATCTCTAAAAAGAATCCGCTTAACCTGATAATATTCCTGTTGAAATAAGGTTGGACAAACCAGAGTTAGCAAAGGATGAGTTACCAGTCGGTTTCAAGCCTACTCTGTAGCAACTGCTCCGGGCCCTTGACCCGCTTTTACTTAGGAATCCCCCGTAATCATAGATACTTGCGCTTGATCCTTACACTTATCTTTAGTAAGATTGTAACTTCTTGAAGAAGTCTACCACTCTTTCCACAATAAGATTAATTTCAACTAACTGTCTACGATCAGAGTATTGATGGCTTACAGCGCTGCCTTTACTTAACCTTTAGTAAGGCTTTGAACGGATCGGCAATGATAATTGAGAGTTAATAGACGATACAAACTATTATGGATCCCATCAAAGAAAAGCTTGTTAAAAACATTATTACATTACTGCTTCGGAAACATCCATACGTTGCATGCTGCTGCCACTTTTTCTCTTTATTCGTTTTTTTTCTTCTTTATCATAAAAAAACTTCCTTTGCTTCCTTTCGTACCTCGTCTCATAGTCCTGAAAAAAGCTCACTCGGAGTTCTAGTTAGAGAATAGGATTAGAGAATAGAATATGATTCACCACTTGCCTACTGTTCCATGGAATGACTTTCCCCGGGGGTCGAGGAGAACTCTCACTTTCGCCATTGCTTTTGTTGAAAAAAAAAAACGAATGACCTTTCACTACAGTAGAGAGCTGGCCCCTTATTTTATTTAGTTTAGAATCGAATCCAAGTCTCTTTTACATAACTTGTATCCATAGGTGGATGCCTTATCTCTTTGCCTTATAAATTCAAAAGCCCTTCTTGATTGTGTTTCTTACTAGCTTCGTGGATAATTATAAGAAAGATTCCTGTTTTTCCCGAGAGAGCGTCTTTTTGAGACTCGCTTTCTTTAGTTTGATAGCCACCACTATTCGTAGTTAGGGAGGCATGGGATTGACCCATTGATGGGAACAATGGAAAAAGTAATAGAGAAGGAGTTTGCATAAATCGAGGCGGCTGTATCAGACAAGATGGATACATATGAGTTTTCGTCAGCATTGATTCTAAAACTATAGGGAAGGGTACCCGCTGGGTCAGAAACCCGCTTTTTGTTGATTTTTTAAGATGCTTCACGACTAAAACAGATTTATTCAGCGCATATGATTAGTGCATGCTCTTTTACGTCCACTCTTCCCCGGGGCGGCCTTTTAAGTTAGAAAATAGAGATATAGGTACCTTTCAGTCAGTGCTCGAGAGACGACTCTCTTCTTGCTTCATCGGTTAGGGGTGACTCTCGCTTATCTACTGTTGTTCCGAACTGATCGATATCATCAAGCTATTAGGCAGCATACCCGGTAAGGACCTATGCATGAAGAGTCAGTTTAGCTTTAGTCATCTATATAGACGTACTATTCTAAAACAAAAGACGGTATGGCATTTTATTTAATTGCCATAAGAAGCAGAACCGAAGCATTAGCTCTTTCCTATCTATAAAAGTCATCTTCAACAACCATTGTGGTTGTTTCCCTATGGACACAGCTGAGTTGCTGCGAAAAATAAAGGCTCTTTTCATATGCTATTTTGTTTTGGTTGAGTTAAACGTGTTTGATCGTTCCCGTGGCTAGAACAGTTCTAAACGGATAAAAAAGATCCAGCAATCGGAAGTGAGACGAGAGAATAGGGTAGGGCTGGTTAAGGGGCTAAGTGACGAGTTCACAATCTTCGGTCAACAAGGTCAAACACTACAAACAAATAAAACCTATTTTACGTATTCGAGTATTACTATTTAGTAAATTTACTTTTCAATTGGTCACGAGTATAGTTCGAATAATAATTATTTTTTTTATAACTTACTAAAAACTAAAATCCCTTGCTTGGTTTGGCTCGAAAGACAGAACAGTGTGCTTTGCTACGCGCTTTATTATATGTAAGAGCGGCGCCAGCTGCGGTTCCCTTAAAAGAAAAGATTGCGAGTGATAGGAGTGAAAAGTAAAGACTACCTCCTTAGCATAAGATAAAAACGGGGGAAATGGAGCAGCTAGAAAGACAGTGCTGGATTGGGTTCTTTCCCGAAGTGGTGGAGAAAATGGGAATTTTTTATTGTAATTAATTGTGTAAATGTAATTACTGCCACTGTAGAATATGTATCAATGGTTTCATTGAGTTTATAAGTATAGGTGGTTGCTTTAAGTCGAGCTTTTTATACCATACATACCACAGCAATAGGAGTAGCTTTCCAAAAAAATAAAATTATGAATCGCCACAAACCAGGGAGCAGACTCCCATCTGCATAGCCATCATAAAAGAAGTTGATATTGTTGGTAATGTAATTTATATATAAAGAGCCCCCGGCTTCTCTCTCCGAAAAGGCAGGCGCCTCGCGCATGTTTCTTTTTACAGGACTCTATGACTCGTGAAACCAAGTTCTAACTCGGGAATATCACAATGGCTTGAGTACAGAAGAAGTATAATATAAGACATCTAGGGTTGGTTCCTTCTATTTTACTTTTACCTGCTCTAATTATATGTATGCAATACTTTTTCCCGGAAATTAAATTGGTTCACATATATAGTAAAGAACCCAGGATGGGTGTATAGAAGGTTGCTCACGAGCTAGGTATGATTGATCTGTCTTTTCAGGCTGTCAGTTATATATTTTCAAAGTAGTTAGAATGAGATTGATCTTTCGGCAAAGGCGAAAGCTTGAGTACTAGCCCCCCTTATTATATACACAACTTACTCCGCCTGCTCCTTGGGAAAAAGAGTTGTACCTCAAGCGTAAGTATAAGTAATACAACTAAGAGTAGGAGAAGGCTTTCCCGTTAAATAGGAGATAAGAGAGTTAGTTCTTTTTAAAATCTAAGGCTGTATCAATTCTTTCCCAACTCGTTGGTAGTGGTATCATAGTGCGAATGCTTTTCCAACAAGAAAATAAGTTCTTAAAAACAATATCCTCTTGAATTGAACAATAAAAAAAGTGGGTGTCCGCACCACTCCTATCTATACATAACATAAAGGAATGAACCCGACTACTAGTATTGTATTAAAAGAAAGAATGCCGTAAAAATGGGTGAAATCGGTGATAAAAGACTAGGCATTGGCTAATTGAAGAGTTACTTTTGGCAACTTGAGAAGATGAAGTCGAGATTCCCATCGCTGCATCAACGACGTATCTTTCTGCGTCAGCAGCTGCTTCTTCGTTAACATCTTTTATCTCTTTTGATTCCATGCTCGGGCAAGTCAGCTCCGCTCCTCAGCCTACAGCCTGTGCTGTGGTCGTATATCCTTTCCCGAACCAAAACCCAAGGAAAAGGGAAAAGCCTTTCGTCGATGTGAATTGGAAGATTGATGTACGCTCGATCCTTCTTACTAGATTTACTAAAATATGTTACAATTGGAAAAACCTATTTCCATCGGACCTGTTACCAGCACCGGTCAGAGGATGCTCGTAAAGCTAATCCCTTCTTTATTAATATATAAAGGAATGCGCTTTTCTTTGCTCTCCAGTTTCGCACCAAAGTGCTTAAAAGGATGCTCTTTGAAAGCGTGTTAAGGGGTCAGGCCTTTAGCAAAGATGCCGAGTAAAGACTTTTATAGATAGAAAGAGCCTCTTCAGAGGATTAGTCTTCTTTGATGAAGAAATTCCGGGTAAGATTTTAGCGGATTTCCAATGATGTTCCAACCTGGAACGGGTACTTTAGTAGAACAAGGACTCTCTTTATCATTGGCCGCATACCTTATAGTACGTCTCTAATGAATGAACCCAGGGCTACGCTCCTCTTATTGCCCATATGCAGTACATAAGTAGACGTGTTACATAAACCATGTTAAGAAAGGGATTTGTCCCGAACCTCCCCCTTAACAGGACTTTTCATATTTGAGATCGATCCCCCAAGGCGAAATTTCTTAGCAGGATCGGCACAAGCTGCTTTCGCAAGATAGAGACCAGCAGGATTGGGCTGATTGTATGCATGGAATCATGCCCTTTAGTGGTAGATTAGATTTTCGTAAAATCCAGAGGTTATGCTGCCCATAGAAACTATTTCGAAGTCCTGAGCCTTTTAGAAAGACACCAAATGCGGCTTTCTTTGGTCAAATAAAGGAAAGGGAGGTTTTGAGAGCGCTTCACCTCGTAACGTATGCTTCCTGTGCCCAATCGTCGTTTACGAAGGGCTTTCCGGGATTGAGCTTGGTTTACCTTTTTTTTTTTCAAATGAGATGGGATTTCGAGATGAGAATGATAAGCTGACTCTCTTTCGGCTTACATAATATGGTTGCGTTAATAGCCTAGCCTTCCGCTCTTAGTTAGAACTAGGCAATGCTTGTGATCTTTGCCTCGGAAGCCAAGTCCTTTCATCCAAGCAAATCAATGCTAAAGAAAAAATAATAGTGGTATATCAAACAAAGCATAAAAAATCGCGTGGCGAACCCTAGCATAATGAGACCACTGTACCCAATTTGACCAGTCTAGGATAGAATAATAAGACTTCAACGTACGAATTCATCCTAGCCTCATAAATAACTTGAGCTATTCTCTTATAAGTTCAACTCACCTCTGAGCATTCACTAATGAAATGAGCATAGAAGCTATTTATGGAGAGCGCAAGTAAAGGCTCCCTTTGCAGGCCCTACCGTTGTAGAAAAAGTTCTTCGTTTTTATTCCCATAGGCAAGCCCGCCTTACCTGTCTGAGCATTCTACCCTATTAGCAAAGGGGCAATGAACGCAGTAGAGTCGAGTAAGGAAGTCTAGTTCTTCCACTTAATAAGAACATTATAAGAAAAGAGAAAGGCGACGCCCCACTTCTCATATCAAATACGCGCAGTAGCTCTTTATGTTTACTGAAAGCAGGAGAATCTAGTCTCTTGTGGGTCTTAATTTGGGTCCTACCATTATAGTAGATTTAAAGTGGCTTTCGCACTAATTCATGTGCATGCGTCACACGGTCAGTAAAAGACTTCTTATTCTTCCTCTCGCGATTACTCAAGTGTAAAAACAACTAGCTACGGCCTACGGCTAGCACTCGTGCATCTCTTCAATGATATTCAGTCAAAGGAATTTTTTTCTGAGGGTAGTTTAAAAGGAATCTGCCGCGTATTCTGTTAGAGAGGACACGTTAATCATTTTTATATTCTTCGTGGAGTAAATCTCTGTTTTAAGAGCAATGCAATGATGGAAGGAAACGAGTGTAGTCTACGCTCCGGGGGGGGGGGTGCTTATTAGAATCTAATTCAAGCTCTCCTATTTAAGGGATATCAGATGAGACCGCTAGTAAGAATAAGTGAGCAATAGAGCAACTTAATGTACGTAGCGTGTCAAGCGAGACGGAGATTTTTTCGCAAACAGAGGGCAAACAAGCAAGAGGGAAAGGCGAAGCCAGTCCCATCCAACCTATTGAACATGCCTGACCAAGTTCCTCACTCTAACCACCATAACCAATCTTTCTTCCTATGACCTTTCCTTCTTTAACACTTTTCTCATGCCTCTTAGAATGTTCCGAGGCAAAACAACTGCCTTATATGACTATACAAATAAGGATTTAGCGTCCTTCTGAATGCCTCCTCCTGTCTAACGAAATCCGGAGAACATGCCTACGTAGTGTCTTCACCGCTCCACTAAATCTCTTGCACTCGCCCATAGAAACTGGAGAATACGTTAAAAGGGGCGAGACTGATTCCGCCGACAAGTCAGTACCGCTAAAAGTGCTCCTGATCGTAGCGTTCTTTCTTGCAATTGGCGTTGCCGCTGCCTACGCCCTAACTTCCTTGCCTTACAAGAAAAGAAAAGAGCTTGCTTTTAGAATAAAAACCCGGTAAAACCAGGTAAATAAAAGGGTCTCAAACATGGGTTCAGTTGACCCTGAAATAGGGAACCCTGTGAAAAAAGTCAGTTTTCAGTACTATGATGAGATTACATCTCGAGGTCGGAATGCACTTCCTTGACGAGTTTAACTTCTAATCCGTGTAGCGTGACTATCACCAAATTTTCTTTAAAAGAAATAGAAAGAAAAGAAAGGCTATCCTCGCTTTTCTTAGACGTAAACAACCAATGAAGCGGGAGACTAAGCATATATATGTGCTAACTAGTGAGTGGACTGCCGAGCATCTTTGGATGGATGCACATATTGCTTGGTAGGATGACAGACAGACCGGATACGCCCATTCCGCTTGCTGTCGACACAGCTCTATCAATCGTGAAAACTATGAACCTAACTTCAAGGGCGTGCCCAAGAAATGCTCCTGATGGTGCTACCTTTTTTGTTAAGAATGAGAAGGTTACGCAGCGAGAGTTTACAGTAGAAAATAATGAAAGAGTGTAGGAATGAAACGAGTGAGCGAAAGTATGTATAAAAAAAGCTGTAGGCGAGCAATAGAGAGGATAGAAAATATGGAACATATTGGCAAACTGAACGCCTCAAAACGTATGTAGTGAACATGAAGTGAATTTCTCTTTGTTGACACTACTCCTTCTACGTGAAAGAGCTCCTTCTGCTCTATGCGTACTCAATATCTCTGACTTAAATCCTATATACCAAGGAAGCTCCATACATTACATATGGGGAGCTTTCCCGTCTCTTGTTTAATTCTGGGGGCCAAATCACGCGACATCGCCGAGGTGAGGGTGAGATAGAGTGGTCTTTATTGAAAGAAGAAAAAGATCCGAAGTGAGCAAAATTAAAGAAAGAAAGGCAAAGAGCCCCTATAATGTAGGGGCCGGGTGCTAATAAAGCAAGCAAGTTGTCCAGATAGTTTGGTCTAGCTGAGCTGACTTCTTCCCCGATTGCTTCAAGGTAATGAGCCAGTTATCAAGCGGCTAGAAAGGTCATAAAAGAATGAGCTTGGGCGTGAATCTCAGGAAGGGCGAGAAACTTCAACAGCAGCATAGGGAAAAAACCTTCCCGTATTATCTGTCTCAGAATCAAGGTTACGCATAGGACACGTGCCTTTGGCCTTCCTTTGTTAAACTTTCTTCCCCTTAATTCTCGACCAACCACGTAAAACTGCCATGTCTGCCTCTCTTTCTTCGTTTTTAGCTTCATCTTCTGAATTCTCGTCTTCGACTTTTGAGTTTAAATCACCTTAGTTTTAAGAGAGTTATTAGGGAGGACACGGCTGAGACGTCCTTTATTGCCCCCACCAACAGCCTGTTCTTAGACTTAGGATTAGAGGCATGCAACTGCTTGGTTTGGGAAAGGATCCCCGAAAGCTCGATTACCAACGGCCTCATCTTCGTCTTCGCTTGCTGTTAAAGAGGGGTTCCCTCCTCGTGAAGGCAGGATTAATGAACCCCGACTCCTAATTAACCTTTCTTTCGTCCACCTGCCAAATCTATCTGATCAAATGAGCACGCCAAACACAGGAATAAGTTCCAGAAAGCGAGAAAGTTGCACCAAGCCTTGGACTCAGAAACTCTCGAAGTAGCTCTTTTACCGAGGGGTCAATTACACACACCACTCAACCGAAGGTACTTCTGGGACATTAAACAGTCTTCAAACTTCGGGTTTAAGCTTCAATTATGGAAAAAGTTTTGCCAATTATAGACCCACTTTTTGGTTCGGACCTAGACTGAGTAAGAAGGGGGTTTGCATGGTAGATTTAGTCTCACTGTTTTCAAAAGAGGCTGAACTCAAGGTCGCTGAAGAGTATCTCGAAGGTTTTTTATTCGGTAGGAGCTTTTTTCCAATGCTGCTGATGTAGATGAAAAAGAAGCTTAAATAGAAGTGTATACTGTAACAGGGCCCGCTTTTCCCGATGATAGAGATGGAGCATCTATCGACCTATCCACAGATAGAGAAAGGATAACACATGCATTAGATATAGGAATAGGTTGTGTTTTATGTCCTCGAGGTTTTTCCTGAAGGTAGTCTTTTCTCCTTTTTTCTGTAAACAATCAGGGCATCTGAAGTCTTTTCTTCTTCCTAACCCGGCTGCTCTAGGTTGGTTGTACTTTTTTATTTTTCTGATCAAGGCCGCCGAAGCCGCTCTAAAAGGCTTCTTATTCGGGGGGATCAGCTTTTCCCTTTCCCAGAATGATTCTTAGGTATAAGTATCTACTGAGTAAGCTTCTTTGTCTAATGCTCCTGGTTGATAGGTCTCTCACTTATATTATAATAGAAAGGATCCTTTTCATTTTTTCAAAGGCGTGCTTCGTTTGGACTAAAGCGGATGCTGTAACATATAACAGAAGTTTTTGCTGATGTTGCTTGCTGATTGAGGAGGAACCCCCTACCCATGGATAGGCTGGATAATAGAACTCCTTCCATGACAAATTGAACCCTCAGGACACCCGGAGCTTGCGTGAAAAAAATAAAAAAGTATTAGATCTACCCTTAATGAGACTATGGGCCACCTCCTATCTTCTATGAGTAGAGCTATTAAACTTCCTTACGTACACTCGCTGCCTGCGTTCGGTCCCAAAATTTGCTAAGTGTATTATTGGGGAGAGGGAGACTCTGCTGGTGGTAAACTGACCTCTTGGCCTCACAATATCTCGCTGTTGACATAGCTCTTTAACTACATCTTTCTACTTCTTTCGTTTCGCTGAATGTATACTTCCTTGGTTTTCTACTACCAAATAATATGGGTAACTAGGATCACTAAGCCTAATGCTACGCGGAATCCGTCTCTATGAATCTAGGCTAAGCTTGACAAGAAAGGACCAGTGCTTCGCTTGCCATTTGAAAGGTAACTAGCTCTTGCTCTGTTGTTTAGTTCTTAACAACTAAGTAATCTTCCCCGTTTAAGATAAGAATCCGGCCTTCTATCACACGACACAGAATGATATAATTTACTGAGCAGAATGAGTGAAGTGAGTCTCAAGTTCTTTCAACTGTTTCGAGAGCAACTGCTTAAACTTCTTATCGTATAGCTTTCTTTCCATTGACGTAGCACGTAGCCTTTTTTTTCGTCGGCTTCCCCTTTAGACATGTTTTTCGGGGATTTCATACCGGATATTCTTTTTTATTTTTAATTCAATAAATGAGACAGGGAATTCTGGGTTTAGCCTAACTGCTTTTTTTCAAGGGTTTTTCACTGAAAAAAGAAGCATTATATGATTAGGAAAACATCGGGGACAACACAGCGTGCCAAATGCTACCACTCGAACCTCATGCCCCTGCTTTCTTATAAGTAACCGCCCTATCTTTTGACAGCGATCGCAGTGCCGAACCATCCTACCGCTTCATCTTTTGCTCTCCAAATTTCTAAATTTGTGGATCTTTTCTTTGCCCACTTGCAATTTTATTCTTATAAGCATACATCCTTTCTTGCACTACTTATGCTAAACATACTTGCACACGATTCTACCGCAAAAGAAAAGAAAAAAGGCTGATTAAGATATTGGGGTTGATGTAGCAAGCGGGGGAAGGAAAGCGAAGCTGACTTTCCCAGTATACGAGTCTAGCCTTGTCTATGTCTTTCTAATTTCTTTTCTGATTCCACTCACCCGACGACGACTCGGGGTAGAGGGCTGGACCAAATATGCATTCTAACCGGCTTTTTTGTTCGCAGTTCTTGGGCAGGTGGTCATCCTAACCTATTCTTATAAAAAATTATTCTATTAGACTCTTTGCCCGAATAATAACAACTTTGACTAATTCATACTCAAACTTTCCATTATGAAGGTAAAAAAAAAGAGTACAGAGAAGGCATGTCTAAGGGTGAGACCATTCTAGAGATGCCAACTCAAGCTGGAAATATTGTCAAAGTCAAGTCAAGGAAAGGGCAGTGCGCCGCATATGGAATGCTGACTCCTGGAGAAAATACTGTTGCCCGTTCTTTAGTAGTGCCAGTCTACTCTGTTTGCCATTTGAAGGTTGGTCTCTTAGTCCGCTCTGCCCCCTATTATTCTATATAAAAAGGTTTATGCTCGTGTATACTGGTTAAAGATTTCTTCTATGGGATATGTTCTGTCTTTGGCAGCAGCTGACTTTGTTTCTATTGGAGCAGTAAGTAAGGATAGGATTTCCATATAAGATTTAATTAGAGAGAGCACGGAGAAGAAAATCCCGAAGAAAGCGGGTTACTTGGGAACAAGTTTCGAACCTCAAACAAAAGAATGAATGGGTTTGTCCTGAGAATTAAGCTATTCGTGTTGATGGGGAAGGTTTAACTGAAACTTCAACTGAATCTAACATCAAATCAAGCCATACCTTTTCCTCTAGCCCCTGGCGAGGGTTACGCCCCGGGACTTCTATCTAAGACTCATTTAGAGTTTTTAGCTTTCCTTATAAATTTGGCCCAAACTCTTTCTGGCAATACCCCCAAAAAAGGAAGAAGGGTTTGCTTTGTTCAACGGGGCGAGTTAAATCGAGATTAAGGGTGAAAAATCTGATCGCTAGCCCTCTTTCCAAGAAAGGAGATCGGGCAAAGGAGCGAAGTTTCCACTCATCCTGCAAACAGGGGACAACTTACTTAAAATATGTATGCAATCTGTAAACTTAAAGGTTTAAACCTTTAAGTCTTTCTACTAGCAGATGCGGGGGCCTATTTCACTTGATTGACGTATTCCCGCCTATAAAATCCCGGATCTCACCTGTAAAGAGGAGATCCAGATGGTATAGAAAAGGCGAAATCTTATTAGACGGTTCAAAAGTCTTCGCCGAGACAAACAGAGGTTGGTTCGAGCGATAGTAAAGAGGAGGCAAGAAAACTTTCTAGTGGAGCATCTAAGAGTAAAGGAAAGGGCAGAGCCCATCCTTTACTTCTATATTGTAGACCTATTACCCGGCTTTTGGTTATATATCATCCTAGTAGGAAATAAGAATATTCCGACCAACGCAAGAGGGTAATATACAGAATGGGGCGAAGACCTAGGCGTAGTGCATGCGGTTGGGGGACTCGTTCCACGATTAGCATTCCAAATGCATTTACCGTTCCGTGCGATCAATCCTTCTCATAAGTTCTTTTCGTTAGGAAGAGTTCTTAGCCAGCAAGTGTATTAAAGACGCTTGTAGAAACCCCTGCTCTTCAGTGACATAAAACTTCTTTATAAGAAAGCAAAATCTTTTTTAATAAGGTCAAAGCATTCCTCGAGATACGTTAACCTCCTTGCACATTATATGCGGGAAATGCTCCTGTGGTCTATTCCATTCCATGGGCTAGAGTTGGCATTCATGGTTTAATACCAAATCTGTTGCGAAGCTTTTCATTTACCTTACGCTACGTATGCCATTCCTAAGTTTCTATAAAGAGAGAAGATGCCTGTTCTTGTGTAGGAGGGAGCTTTCCTGCGCCTTATAAGCTGATCTGGACGAAGCACATGGCCATGGATCTGGTTTCTTGGGTTAAAAACGAGACGCGCAACACGCACATCAGCTCACAAAGGCGCTGGGTTGGCCCGAAATGACGTCATGGCATCTTACTTAGAAAAGCGAAAAGTTTAAACCGCATAGACATGATACGATTTGACCGATCAGGCGAAATATACGAAACGAGCGCGCGTAGGTAATGAAGCGAGCTAAGGATGAAAGTGCTTTGATCCTAGCCTTGGACGGGGAAGAATAGGCCTGGCCAATCAGTCTTCTTTCGGCGAATTAGTTCTTCGACTTGTTTTCATTCCAACGACATGCGTTCAAACCAATTGCGACTTATTAAAATTAAAAACGTCTAATACATTCCACTACGGCATCAAACTACTACAGTCAAATGACTTTTTTTTTTTCAAAAAACACATCTCTCTTTCCAACAGCTAGTATCGCTGTTCATTGAATTCCGATATCTCGGCATGATATCGCAACTAAACACGAGGGTTGCGCTCGTCACGGGACTTAACCCAACACGACACGAGCTGACGCTCTATTATAATATAATAAGACTAGGGCGCAACTCTATAACTTAACACTTAAGTAAAGAACTTAGCTTCAGAATTTCCTTCTCTTGCTCTTCCACCATTTCATATGTGAATTGTAACTAGGTTCATCGCCCTACTTCTTTAGTCTATTTCACTAGCATCCTTGTTGATCTTCTATATCACCCAAGTAAAGAGGTATAAGAATAATAAGTTTGACATAAATCTATAATAATGAAATAGGGTGTCTGCCTTAGCATACTTCACTAGTAAAGTTTTGCATTAGATTATGCTTTGTTGATTTAAAAGAAAAAAGAATGTCCTAGGAATAGAGTCTTAAAGCACCTTCTTCTTTCAACTTACTTAAGCTTAGGAATTAAACAACGCCTTAAACTGGCGCACTGTTAGTAGTTAGTACTTTTAAAGACAAGTAAACTCTCCTTGAAGTGAAACTTTTCATATAGTAAGACGAGTACAGGAAAATAGAACAGATGGTAGCTGGTGTTCTTAAACCTCGGAATGAAAATGGCCCCTTTTATAAATTTAATGCTTTGGCTTAGGTTCAAAGAAGAAGTCTCAAACGTGTCATGTTAGTGATCCACGCAGTTACGAAGGAATCCAAGTA
Source organism: Silene undulata (assembly GCA_036897945.1). Taxonomy (NCBI): domain Eukaryota; kingdom Viridiplantae; phylum Streptophyta; class Magnoliopsida; order Caryophyllales; family Caryophyllaceae; genus Silene; species Silene undulata. The sequence continues at coordinate 7,394 of JAYMSE010000007.1, read as the reverse complement.
GGGATCGCCATAATGTAGATCCTGGTTTTTGTTATCATACCACTTTTATAGGATTTATCAGATTAAGGGGGCACTGAACTTTCTCTGGAAATCATACAATTAATAGGGTATTTGCTAGGTATGAGCTATAGCGTACTACTGGGGTAGTTGGAATACAATGTTTTTTTACTTACTTTACATTTTTTTTTTCAGAAGTCACCTGCTTACAAAGATCTGACTTCTCTAGGTGTGTTGCATGTTATTACAAGCACTATTTTTAGTGAGTCTTTCACCCGAAAAGAAGTTATAATTCTCTACTTGAGTGTGAAGGCTTGTTTTGACCCCTTATACTATTAGACCGCCTCGGCGATTGCACCGAACACTTCCCTGCTGACTGCGAGTCCCTCAAAAACAAGCTCACGAGCCCGGAGCAGAAAGTATGCCATTTGCGTATATGTCCTTTATGCCCTTAACCCAGCTAAGGGAAGGATTCTCCTATAGAAAAATTAGGTAGGGATTTTAAGTTAAGACTCTGATAGCAGAATGCATCTCAACAGCCGCTTCTGGTCGAACAAGATACGTTACCTCTTCGGTCGCTCACTTGCCTCATAGATTTAATTAAATATAAAAAAGTACTGGGATTGGGGCATACAAAGCATTTTCTATCTTATAGAACGGATTTTTATGTTTAAAAAGGATTCATCAAACCCCGCTATGGAGGATGTAAGTTAATCCCACCTTCCTTGTTATGGTTCCGAGTTCAAGACATTCGCCCGACTACTTTCTTCTTCATTCCAGCGTTCTTTCCATCATCACCAATTGGATCTTCTTCTTCGCTCCCCATCATATCTAGGGTGCAACAGATTCCTTTTTTTGATTATTTGGGGAATTTCCTGGTAATTTTTTAAAGGGTTCGACTACATCATCTGATAGAGTAAAATAGCTGTTAGGGTGTTCACTCACCTATTTTATTAGTAAAAGTTACGAAAAAGTGTAGTAATCTTTCTTGCACGGGTAATCCATGGCTCATCACGGATGGTATCTGCGAGGCATCCTTTCTTAGAAGTCGACCCTGTATGATCGGAGCGAGTGAAAGGCATGTAGCGAAGAAGCGTAAGTATGGAGTTTACTAACTCGACTAATCAGAAGAGGATAGGAAAGGAGTTAGCCTGTGTTAAAGCCGGCTGTTAACGGAACGAGGGTAGAAGCACGAGCTCTTTTTCAAAGAGACTATTCCGCATTCGCATATAAGTAAAAGAAAAGCCTATTCCTTAAAAAAAAAGAAGTCAAGACTCCGGAGTGCAAAGGACGTCTCAGAATCACAGAGGACGGTAGTGGCAGTCTAATGAAAGCCTATAGCCACAGGGTAACCAGCTTGCGTCTGGTTAAACAAGGAGAATCTTACCTCAAAAAATAGAAAGTGGACGTTAATCTGTATCGCTAGACCAATCCGGAACACAAGGACTTTCCAGTCAGGGGCAGGTGCGATCATCAAGATTCCTTTTCCTTTTTTTCGTTTGAATTCTCAATATGGGGTTCTACTTAGATAGCGACTTAGCTTTGATTCGTTCCCAAAGTACTGTATCTTAAGATTGATTAAGATAGGTGGGAAAGATAGGAAAGATGCATTCTTGAGGGGCCAATTACAGACAAGGCATTTTTTACTACTTATTTTTGTTATTTTCTATGGTTCTATGCTGGAGTTTTTTTTTTGGGGGGGGGATGCCGAAGCTTCACGCACACTTTTTATTTTTTGAGGTATCAGGATTCGAAAACTTAAAAAGTTTAATTGAGCCTAATTGTCCTCTTAAGCCTATCCTCTAGGTTTCATGGCATGCCCCTTTAAGGAGGTCTTGTCTCGAGTTTTCCGTAAACAAGAGGGGTGTCTGAGGTATTTTCTTTTGGTTTCTCGGGGGAATTCCCAGCCTTGTAGCTTTGGATGTCGTTTAAAGGGTCTCCGCTCAATAGGGGTGTCCCATCGGCTAAAGCATCCGTAGAGTAAAGAAGTTTTGTAAGATCTTGTCTGTTTGATTAGTTTCTTGCTTTCGCTTCTGTTTCAGCCTCCGTTTTAACCCAACCTCTTTGTTGGTCAAGCGTTAGCTTGTTTTTTCCCCCCACCCACGTCTGAAATGGGGTTAGCTCGTGACCAAGAATGCAATCTGCCCGCCTGGATTCTTGCTCTTAAAAAGCCCCTCCTGAAGCAAGTCAAGTGAGGAATAGAAGCTGCTGTTGATAATTTAAAGGTAAAACTCACTTATCCACGGGTAGACTGAGACATGGTTTTGCATTTGGTAAAAAGCCCTTTTTGTGCACCTTTAATCTAAGGCGCTTGGAAGAGACGTTTTTTCTCCTGCTTTGCCTAAAGTCCGATGCGTATGATTGCAGGTAAGATCCAAGGGATGAAGCAGCTAGAAGGGACGAAGATCTTCTGCTCGAGGGTCTAATCGATGCCGATTCGTAAGCAGCTTTCGCCGATGATGGAAAAAAGGCCAACGAATTAAGTTGCTACCAATGCACTGTTATTTGTTGATGGAAACGCAGGAAAGTTCGGACCAAAGGCCATTCTTGTTTTTTTATGCTCATCGAGTAGAGGAGTCTTTTTTTCGAATACATACTTCGAACCGGGTCTTATTAGGAGTTTTAGGGCTTTAATTCTTCCCCGCCAAAACCTACCACATGCGAGCATTGCTTGATGCTAAAGATTCCTTGTCAGCCGGCCCTACGAAACCTTAAAGTTTACCAAGCGCCTATATATATAATTATAAAATTTATCACAAGTGACGTATATAGATTTAGCGTTTAACCGAAATAGGAAAGCCATTCTTTATAGGATGATGTTGGGTTTCCGCGAAAAAAGGTAAGATGCTAAGGCCGAGTTTAACCGGGTACACCAGTCCTTCAAATCCTTCTGCTTTACTCATATATATATTTATAGAAGATATGATAGCAGCTTTTTCCTTACAATATTTAATGTAATTAAAACTTTCTCTTTAGTATTATAACTTAGTTAGTTCAAAGATTTCTCCACGTGCCCTATTACAAGTGCCCCGCGAAGCCTTGTTCAAGTGGGGAGTTGTTCCTCATTATTAAGGTAAAGATGTAGCAATCGATGCTGCTAACGAGCTTTCTTTCCTATTTGGTCGAGGTAAATAGTCTTTCTTAGTGGAGCAAACGGAGGAATAAATCTAAGTATCGGCTTTGGCTGACCTCTTACCATTGCCTTTGGGCTCCAGTTTCAAATTTTTTATATTGCCCTAGAAAGAAATTCCTTTTTGATAAGAATAATTCTGTTATCATCGTATCCTTCTTTAGCTCGAAACGACTGGTATTCCTTGTCTCCTTTAATGAGATTTCACACATTTTATGAGAGGGTTCAAGACTAGCATCCTAGTTTGCTGTCAAGATTGAGGGCTTTTATCTTGAACTAATAGATAGAGCGCTTAGTGGGAGCGGCTGGCTACAATTCCCCTTCCTTTCTTTTACAGATTCATAGACGAGATGACCCTTCCTGAAGCCTAGAATGAGCCCGAGACTTTTCATAAAAAAGCTCTCGTGAATGGAAAAATCGTTGCGCCTATCTAAACAAGGTGGCTTCACCCTTTAGCTCTTTTCATAGGCTCGGAGAAGAAGAGCACGCAACTGCTTCAGCTCGTTCGTTTCCAATTCATCAAATGATTCTCGAGGTTTTTTTAGCTCGAGCATAAGTGAGATTTTCACTATTAAGTGGAGCATCACCTGACAAAGAAATAGTTAGAAGAAGAAAGCAGTCAAAATAAGACAAAGTAAAAAAGTAAGGAGATAGGAACTACTATAAACGGAATCGACGACTCTTATAATAATATAAATATAGTAGGGCGGTTCAAGCCTTTTAAGAGATAGGAAAAATACCTCTTTTAAATACCTCTTTTATTGAATAAGCAAAGCATCCAGTCCAACCCAACCAGCTACTGGACAAGGGAGGATACTTTCATACTACCAACGGATCCAGATGAAGTCATGTAAGAAAGTGTAAGGAAAGACTACCACATAAAGAGAGGCGAAGAAAGGAATGGGTGAAACGAGTAAGCAAGGGGAGCTTACCAGAAGAGCGGGGGAGTTACATCCGACTATCCCCCCTAATCTAAAGTGTCGCTCAGAAGAATAACCTATTATCATTGGTGATCACATAAGCTTATATATAAATATAATCTAGGAAAAAGCATATATTGAAACGGGCACAGCCGTTACACAACAGTACAACAACGGGAGGCATTGGCCGACAGCCATTTAGTAGTTACAGAGTTGGCTGATCAAGACGACGACGAAGATGTAAGAAATGAAGTTTCCGGTTGAAGATAAAGAAGTTAAAGTGGAAAGGATAGCTCTTCGGCGGGCCCATTCGTTAAGGAGAGAAAGGTTTCAAACCCAAGCCCAAGGATTACTGCCTTCTTAGATGCCGTAGTTATCTATTGGTTGGTGGTACGACGAGAGAAAAATCGTATAGAGCTAAAATTCTAAAACCTTAAGCGACATCCACTGCAAGACCAATGTGACTGAGAGAGTCTACTTGCTCGCAAAACAAGGAAAAATATCATATGAAAAAGCGAAAAATTTCTTTCTGGATTCCTAGTTACAAAGTTGAGTGTCCAAAGGTATCAATCTGATAAGTAATATAATAAGTATTAAACAGACACTAGCTTTACTCTGAAGTTATGGAAAAGTGTGTTATGACCTTATTTGCAGGGACTATGAACCAAAAGTGGAATCAGAAGGAAGTGGTCTTGACGCCAACCAGCTGTTAACGCTAGAATTATCTCTCCGTATTTTACTTTGAATAAGAAGTTGTCCAACGACCAGATCGTGAATTTCTTTAATTGTGTATGTAAGAGTGATTGACGTTCTACCTCATCTGCTGCTGACCTAAGGTAGCTTAACTTTTTTAGAAGCGCTGGAACCTGTATCGAGAAATCAGTTTCAAAAGGAAACCCGTGGATAGGGAAGATCTTGTACCTCAGTGTTTTAGCGAACTTCATGAAAAAAAGCTAACGCCAATGAAAGAGCCAGTTGGAAAGACGAGAGTGCCAGTTTTGGAATGTTTAAAAAGTAGGAAGGAATGGGCGATCTTTGTAAGTGGTCTTATGATATCAGGGCCATCTTACTTCTTCAAGACAAAGGGAGCCGTTTAAAGAAGGAAAAGCATGCCTCAACAAGAGGGCTATCTCTTCCAGTAGGCGCAGGATCTGGTACTTTTTTTTTCTGTAAACCCTCAAAAAATAGGTACCAGATCTCCAGTGGAATGGCATTCCTCTCTTTTTTTAGTCTATGTAATTATCTAATTTAACTTATAAAGGCCATCTTGATACTTTCATTTCTAAACTCGGGGGACGGGGTCGGGAATCTCAGGTGACTGTATAAGAAAGGATCATATGCGGTACATGGAAGATCCTGAAAAAAGAAACTCTATAGTGGGGGCTTGGGTGTTAAGAATCATGCTCCGCCTGCCTTTCCCTTTCACTCCTGATTTACTATACTCTCTTTTACCAGATGAAAGTAACCGCCGGGGGCTTGTGTGAGGATTCATCGGACTCAGACCGATTCGCTCCTCAGGCTCCATTTCCCATAATAAGTTCTCATTTATCCCGTGTAAATCGAGTAGCTAAAGCTAACCTGCAGCTCACCTCTCCCCAATATAATAACCAATCTTTCTTTGTCCGCAATCTTCTGCCGCTTCCTTTTTAATTTCTCTCTTTTGTTCTACTGTATCCGTACTAGTGTACTATATTGTAACGGGTCTTTCCTTTCTTCACTTTACCCTATCCTGGTTTACCTTTCTTACGAAGCTGGGCCCACCAGGATTAACTAACTTTTAGGATTTTCCAACTGGAAATAAGAATAAGTAAAGAGAAGAGTTTCCTTGCCCCTATATTTATTATGCTGCTCGCCAACAAAGATCCAACCCGCATTTTCCTTCTATAAAGCATTCTACTCGTCTTTTGTTACTTACTATGCGAGATGTAAAATTTTTCTTATTGGGTTAACTCTCTGATTAAACCGAAAGTGACCGAGTTTCCGCCCCACAAACTAGAAAGATAGATTTTTTTAATTTTGAACAAAGCTTCTTTTTCGTGAAAAAAATATGAACACGACGATCCTCAACGGACCTTTCGGGTACACCTGACTTCTACTTCAGAACTTCTTTAGAAGAGTAAGGCACCTGTGGAAAAAGATTGAGAATAGCTGTTCAAGAATGAATGGTATAGTGAGGCTTTTTTAGGTTTTTTCCTTTGGCTCTGGTTCGATCATCAGCGGAAGCTTTTGAAACTGCTTATTAAATAGGTTCTAGTTGAACTTTACTAAAATAAAAAAGCAAGCGCACGTTCTACTTATAAAGCTACTACTAAAGTGATTCCCATTGCCGCGTTCACCCAGGGCTCGGGAACGGGAAGAAGACTAAGGTCCAATCTTACTACTTACTAAAAAGAGCTGTCTCACAAACAAATGTTTTCTCTCAAACTCCTTCTGATAATTTGAATATAATAGGGAATGTTTCGGCCAAAGTTGCTTTGTCTTCGAATGCGTCGTCAGTTTCATTTTCTTGGTCTTGCAATTAGGCTGGCAGGGATCCGTCTTTTATACTCTACCCGAAGGCTAAACAGCGTGCTCAGTGGACGTTTTCCTTTATGAAAAACCAAAGTACGGGGCCCGTTGAAGGTCGTGGTGGGGGAAGAAGATAAAGCCATCTAAATGAGGCTTACCATACTGGGTGCATTATAATTCTATACGGAAGAAAGTGGTTCAACTGCAGCAGAAAAAAAGCTTACGCTTGTGATTGTTCTTTTAATTCAAGCAATTCAATTCCAGTTGCAACTTAATCTTTTGATGGTGGAACGACCTCGTCTTCATCAGCTGTAGCTGCTTCAATGAGTAAACTTTTCGGTGGCACAAAAGAGTAATGGTTTGACTGCTAACAGTTGTAGAGACAGCGTATAGCCTGTTCAATTGGTCAGATACACAGCTTGCTTAGATAGGTCGGTTACTGGATAATGCGCTAGCCGTATGATAACAAGTGCATCCAGTGCTCTGCTTCTCGTTCCAAATATTCCTCTCGCAACAGCCAACTTGCTACATAATCTAATGAAACTTACTTGCTTGGTTTGATTCGAAACTGTGCCAGCAAGCGATTTCACAGATTTCCTTTCTAAGCACCTATAATGAGTTTTGCGCTTTTAGCGAAAAAGACCCTACAGACTCTAACACCTTTCTGCTTTTTCTTAAAAAAGCTCGGCCCGTGTTGACGATCCGCTGCCTGCTCAGGACACACATTATAAAAATAAAGAAAAGGCCTATGTCAAGGAAAGTATACTGACTAATTGCCTTTCTCTCTTTGTCTAATGCGGCTTCTTCTGAAGTAGCTGTCCTGGCCCATTAGCATTAGA